>JACBKR010001574.1:0-41447 GCA_014218235.1 Colocasia esculenta | reverse complement strand
TCTGTAGATCTTTTGATCTACTTTCTTACCATCTTTATCACTGTCCATTCTTGTTGATGTACTCATTAGTGTTGACAGTGGGTTGGTGTTATCTAATCCAAATTTCTTTAAGAGTTCTTTTGTGTACTTTGCTTGACAGATGTGAGTTCTTCCTTTCCTTGTTTGATTTGTAGTCCAAGGAAATAATTGAGTTCTCCCATCACGCTCATTTCAAATTCTCCCTGCATCAACTTTTCAAAGTACTTGCAAAGGGATTCATCAGTAGACCCAAAAATAATATCATCTACATAAATTTGGACTAGTAGAATGTGTTTGACCGTTGACTTTATGAAAAGAGTACTATCTACTTGACCTCTACTGAAACCATGGTTTAAAAGAAAAGAACTAAGCCTTTCATACCAGGCTCTAGGTGCTTGCTTTAAACCATATAATGCCTTGTGAAGTTTGAAAACATGATTAGGAAATTCTCTGTCATCAAAACCGGGGGTTGTTCCACATAAACTTCCTCTTTTATAAAACCATTTAAAAATACGGATTTACATCCATTTGAAATAATGTTAAATTCAAGGTGATGCATATGCAAGTAATATTCTAATAGCCTCAAGTCTAGCTACAGGTGCATAGGTTTCATCGAAATCTATGCCTTCCTCTTGAGAATAGCCTTGAGCTACCAATCTGGCCTTGTTTCTTAAGATACACCAGTTTCATCCAGTTTATTTTGAACACCCATTTGGTGCCAATGACTGGACGGTCTGATGATCTAGGAACAAGTGACCATACTTGGTTTCTCTTGAATTGATTTAGTTCATCTTGCATGGCTATATCCAAGATTCATCAGTAAGAGCTTCATTGACTGTCCTAGGCTCTATTTGAGAAACAAAAGCTAGTAGTCACAGGGAATAACATTACCTCTTGTTCTTACCCCTACGGATGGATCACCAATAATATTCTCAAGTGGGTGATCTTTCTTGTGTCTCCACTCCTTTGGAAGATTTTCATGAGTAATTTCTTCTTGTTGCAAGTCTTCCAGAGGTGGATCATCCTTGTCCTCAATTGATGTATTCTTTAGTTTCTTGGACAGCTTATCTGCATCATCATTATCACTATCTTCTTCCTTTCTCAAGGAAGGGTTAGTTTCATCAAAGATAATGTGTACAGACTGTTCAATTAATAAAGAGCGTTTATTAAACACTCTATAGCCTTTGGGTTTAGAGGTGTACCCATGAAGATGCCTTCATCTGATTTGGCATCCAACTACCAATGTCTCTTTTTCATTGTTGTGGATGAAGCAAGGACATCCAAATGTCCTGAAGTGGCTGATCTTTGGTTTCTTTCCTTTGAACAGTTCATATGCAGTCTTCTTTAGGATTGGCCTGATCATAACTCTGTTGATAATGTAGCTTGCTGTGTTGATTGCCTCGGCCCAAAAATACCTTGGCAGATCATATTCAGATAGCATAGTTCTTGCCATATCCAATAGGGTTCTATTCTTTCTCTCAGCAATTCCATTTTACTGTGGTGTCCTTGGTGCTGAGAAATTATGCTCAATTCCCTGATCTTCACAGAACTTAGCAAACTTTTCATTCTGAAATTCACCACCATGATCTGATCGGATAGAAACAATGCTGAACTTTTGATCCTTCTGAACTTTCTTGCTGAAACTGACAAAGTTTTCAAATGTGTCATCCTTATGCTCTAGGAATGACACCCATGTGAATCTTGAGTAATCATCAACTATGACAAATCCAAAGTTCTTTCCTCCAAGACTAGTAGTCCTCATTGGCCAAATAAATCAATGTGAAGGAGTTCTAAGGGTTTGAGGTGGTCACCACTGTCTTTGACTTGAAGGAGCTCTTGGTGTGCTTTCCCTTAGCACAAGGTCTATAGACACCATCCATTTTTGCACTGACCTTAGGTAGACCTTCCACAAGATTCTTCTTCAGCAATTTTCTCATGCCATCTATGCTGCAATGACCTAGTCGTCTGTGCCATAATTCAGTAGATTTATCCCTATTTGCTGCCAGACAGATGTTTTGTTCCTTGAGTTCCTCAAGATAGAGCACATACAAATTCTTTTCTCTATTAGCTTCAAAGATGACTGCTCCATCCTTCAGTATGCTGCACTTTGACTCTTGAAACTTGATCTGATGGCCTCTGTCACACAGTTGGCTGATGCTAATGAGATTGTGCTTCAATCCCTTGACTAATAACACATCTTCTATGACTATTTTTCCTTTGTTATTCACAGAGCCACTGCCTATCACTGTTCCTTTCCCATTATCTCCATAAGTGACTATTCCTTCTTCAGCTTGGAGATGAGAGAATAACTTCTGGTTTCCTGACATGTGTCTTGAGCACCCACTATCCAAATACCATTTGGATGCTCGAGAGATATCCTGAAATAAAAACATCAAGTTTTAGGTACCCAAATTCTTTGGGTCTTGATGGGTTAGTATCATTGATTTTACCTTTTATTATCCATTTCTTATGTCTTGTTGGGCATGTCGTTATGATATGTCCTAACTTGTTGCAGTGACTACAGCAGGATAATTTGGTTACTTTTTCTATATATTTGAAATCAGCTTGGTATGTGTATCTTGTTCAGGTACAAATTTTGGTGTTGGATATGTTTAGGATAAACTATGGTTTCTTCATTATCTGGGGGTGTATATCCTAATCCATTTTTCTTCTTACCTGATCTTTTAGCACCTTTTAATATGAGGGAGTTTTTACCATTGGTGAATTTTTCTAATGTGCTAGATAACTGTATATTTTCTTCTGTTAGTGTTTGATTTCAGTTTTCAGTTCATCTGAACTTACTTGTTTCTCTAATTTAGTTATTTGTTCATTCTTAGCTTTTAGGTCTTCACATAACAGTTCATTTCTCTTTTAAGTTCAGTTATTTGACTTTCTAATTGTTCATTTTCTGATTTTAGATCTGAGTTTGTATTTTCTATACAGACTGTTTTTCTTGCTTACTTTTAATAATTTGGTTACTTTTTATATTTTCATATAGTTCGTTGAAAGCCTCTTCTAAACTATCGGAATCTGAACCATTGCATGAATCAAAAGAAGAGTCAGAGGTTACCTTTCTTCAGTATTAGCCATGAAGGCCAAGTGGCTTCTTCTTCTCACTGCAGGAGCTTGACTCACTGTCTGAGTCGCTACTGTTTCCCATGCTGCTGCCATCGCCTTCTTTTTGTACTTTCTGAACTTCTTGGAGCTGTCCTTCTTCCTGAACTCCGGCTTCTTGATTTTGGACACTCAGCTTTAATGTGTCCTGGCTTCTTACATTCATAGTAGATGGGTTCTCCTTTCTTCATTTCTTTTCCATCTGGCTTCTTGAAGTCCTTATTCCTTTTGAAGTACCTTCTACCAGATTGGAATTTCTTCTTCTTAGCCAAAATTCGCTGCAATTTTCTAGATAGCATTGCTTCCTCATTCTCACTGTCTGCATCACTTTCACTCTCAGCTGAACTTGCTTCTGGTGAATCTTCTTCAGCTTTTAAGGCGTTGGAGTGCTTCTTTCTGCTAGAGGACTCTCCTAGACTTTCCATGTTGATCTCATGGGCCATGAGGGACCCAATGAGCTTTTCTACTGACATTCTCTTCAGGTGATTAGCTTCTTCTATTGCTGTGACCTTTGGGGTCCATGAGGACGGTAAGGATCTAAGTATTTTCCTCACCATGTCTCCAATCTCATAGGTTTTCCCCAGACTAGCTAGTCCATTTGTGATGTCAGTGAACCGACTGAACATTTGAGTTATGGATTCACCTGATTGCATTTGAAATCTCTCATACTGAGTGACAAGAATGTCGATTCTTGTCTCCTTTACCTTGTGTGTGCCTTCATATGTGATCTGAGCTTTTCCACATTTCCATTGAGGATTTGCAGGCTGAAACTCTGTTGAATTCTTCTTACTTAGAGCACAGCATAAGATGCTCTTGCTTTGCAATTCAAGGAGATCTTCTTTCTGTCATCATCTGTCCATTGAGCTTTCTCATTTGTGACTACCAGATCACCTTCTTCCACTATGGACCAAATTTGATAGTCGTGGTCTTGTAGAAAGTATTCATTCTGGTCTTCCAGTAAGGATAATCACCATCGAAGAGAGGGGGTCAGTTGACAGACTAACCTTCAAAGTTACCTTGGGCTGCCATGGATCTTTACTCTTCAGATCGTTGGATCCTTTTTCTTTGTCGAAGAGACTCGCTCTGATACCACTTGTTGCCAGTTGACGAGGCCAGAGGGGGGGGGGGGGTGAATGGGTCTTTTAAAATTAATCTATTAATACCTGTAAATCAAAAACATTCACACAACAACGTTCTTCGATAGAGGTTAGTAGCAGTTAGTTCGAGAGGGAATCACACAAGGAAAACAATCACACAACAAGAATTATCCTGGTTCGGACCTCCTTTCCTTAGGAGTCCTACGTCCAATCCCTGAGCAACAACTCAGGATTCCACTACTAGGGTACAGTCCCCCTAAGGACGCTACAACCCAGCTCAGCTGGTCTTCCTTCACACCGAAGGGAAATAACACCACCCTGGATACCCCACCAGGTCTTCCTTCACAACTGAAGGGGAAATAGCACCCTGGATACCACCAGGTCTTCCTTCACAACCGAAGGGAAACAACTCCTCAAAGAGAAATGAATGAAATTCAAGCTCCTAGATCAAGCTTTTAACAAGCCAAGATCTGAAGCAACTAGCACTGAGAGCAAAGAATCTAAGCTAAGCACACTCTCAGAACTACACAAGCTCTCTCAAGATTTTCACTACAGTCAAGAGAGCAAAGAGCGAAAGCTAGGTGGAATGAAGTTCTTGGCTCTGGACTTCTTGCCGAAGAATTGAATTGCTTCAAAGAGGGTTCTCTACTTCGATGATGCTAGTTCTTCTCTTCTGTCTTGAATTTATATCTCATTGAAATCTGGCCGTTGAGGTAACCGTTGTCTCTTATATAGGTAGACGTTAGACTGTTTGACATTTGGGAGCATCAACAATCTTTTATCCATTTGAGCACGCAAAGAGATATGTCTTCTGGCGTCAGTATGGTCCAACGTTGTATGACAGAACATCTTTAGGACTCTGCACACATTAAATGCTAGAAAAGTAGACAGCTAGACTGTCTCTTGTTGTCAGTAAACGTTGACATGAGTTTTCACCAAAATAGCAATGCCAAATAGTTGATCTAAAAGATGTGGACAGAGTATGCGATAATGAAAAGATATCATCTGCATGCATGCAGTAGATACGTTCTATCTTCATTAAATGCACATCAGTCAGACAGATAAGAGATGACTTTGACAATTCAACGTTTTAAATATCAAGTCGATATAAACTATAAAGATGTTATCTATATGACTTATGAAATTGTTATGAATGAGATAGATTGACCAAGTCGATATGAGATATAGCAAATCGTTGTGAAAAACACTGCAGAAATCGTTATGATTACTAACGAATCGTATAGAAAGCAAATCCGTATGAGCACTTATAGAATCGTTACGGCGAGCAAGTCGTTGCGAGTTCTGAAGGAATCGTTGCGATTACATATAGAATCGTTACGGCGAGCAAGTCGTTGCGAGTTCTGAAGGAATCGTTGCGACTGCTTGTAGAATCGTTACGGCGAGCAAGTCGTTGCGAGTTCTGAAGAAATCGTTGTGATTACTTATAGAATCGTTACGGCGAGCAAGTCGTTGCGAGTTCTAAAGAAATCATTGCGATTACTTATAGAATCGTTATGGCGAAGGAATCATTGCGAGTTCTGAAGGAATCGTTGCAATTACTTATAGAATCGTTACGGCGAGCAAGTCGTTGCGAGTTTTGAAGGAATCGTTATGGTAACTTATGAAATCGTTACAACAAGCAAGTCGTTGCGAGTTCTAAAGAAATCGTTACGGTAACTTATAGAGTCGTTATGACAGGTAAGTTGTTGCGCTTTCTAAAGAAATCGTTGAGATGACTTATAGAATCATTATGACAGGAAAGTCGTTACGCTTTCTAAAGAAATCGTTGCGATGACTTATAGAATCGTTATGACAGACAAGTCGTACGCTTTCTAAAGAAATCGTTGCGATGACTTATAGAATCGTTATGACAGGCAAGTCGTTACGCTTTCTAAAGAAATCGTTGCGATGACTTATAGAATCGTTATGACATCGACTTGCTTGAAACAACATGACTTTTCAGTCTTATAAGGAAACATTATACTTATACAGAAACCGTTATGATCTTTACTAGAAATCGATATGAACTTTGAGAAATATTATGTTGAAAAGATTAAAGCTTCAGAGAAGTATTGTATACCTTTATTGGCTTGTTTGACCTTGGTAATTTTTCCTGTACTTTAAGACTTATGAAATATTCATTAGATATTATTGATAAAAACTAGTTTAGTTTTGTTAAACACCAAAATACATATGTAATTAATTAAAATTACATAGGGACAGACTGATCATCACTATATGATATCAAGAATGTGAAAGAAATATGTTACCATGTTTTAAACCTGGTATGTATTATATCTTGAACTATCTTTCATGTGACTTGCTGGGTCTTTTAGACTCACACTTGATTAACATTCCAGGAGAGACAGAAGATACCCAAGAGTTAGTGCACTCTGACTCGGAGCGTGAGGACGTGGAGGCTTAGTGCTTTGCTTGAGAGTGTTAGAGTGATCATGTATGTGAGGAAAATATGTACCTTTTATTTTATGCATTTGGACTTATGGATTGTAATAAATTTAGACTATTGCTATCTTTCCTTTATGTTTTAGACTTAGTATTTGAATATGATGTTGATTGAAAATTTTGGTTCCATGTTCTGTTGCATCCTATTGGAATTAAATTGTCATTTATCTATGTCTCAATCTGTACCGTCTATTGTTGGATATGTTCCACTATAATACCTCTATTGGATCCAATGTGAGTTGGAATAACTGGACTGGATCTAAGAGGGGTGTTACAGTATGAGTCTAAAGAGACCCAGCAAGCAATCTATGTACAACACCCTTACACATGTCATATGCACATACTGACTTTTAAAGATAAGAAGTAACACACGTTGCATGCTTCATACAATTTAAACTACTATACATGGAAAGACTTATAGCAATAGAACACATGATACATGTCTGTAACATTAAATAGTATAACACAATAATCCTACACATGCTTTCTACTCATAACATATAACATGATTTACAATTCAACCATTATCCCTATCATGGAACAATTCTACCAATTTTGAACATGGAATTAAGCGTGAAGTAAATAGTACATCTAGCATGAATTCTAATCATTATCTCATACATTTGTCACACTTGTACTCACATATTACTTGCTGTTTTGACTAACCATAATCACATAATTTACAATTGTTCACATACTAACTCATTCACTTAACAAATTCACATGCTCATTTACACATTGCACATTCCACAAGTTCACTTTCACATATTCACATTTTACACTTAGTTGCCGTGACACATAGTCCAAACCACCACTAGAAGGACACACATAACATATACACATATCCATCACCTAGGCAACACAGTGATAGATCTTGGTTAACTGCGCAGAACCGGGAGAAGCACTCTCCACCCTAACCAGTGGTACTTGTCCACCTCTAGGATTTCATCCTAATTGCCAATAGGATATCACACACATTGAACCTTCCCATAGGGACTTTACTACGGTATGGTTCCACAGCCCTCTATGGTAGTTGTGTCACTAATGGCACATATTATCACAATTCACATTAATTACATGGCTTACACATTTCTCATGCACCATTTAACACAATTGCATTCATTTTACACAATTACACATGCTTCAGTTTTACCTAACATGATGCTACTATTTACAGTGCTAAATAACTCATATTACAGTTCTAATCATGTTGTTAATCATTGCATCTTACAAGATTAAATTTAATATGCGCAACATGGCAAATTTTCATTGCTACATCAGTAACTATACCTACTATCATCCAAACAGGACGAAAATTTTATCACAAGTTCCAAATAGATAATACATCATATGCTCAATTTTTCAGATTTTTTGGACTTTTAAATTAATTATAAAAATTAAAACAGATTACAGGTACATTCATCACTAATTTCTCTTAAGCAGAATTCACAATATAACAGTCATACCCAACAGTGTCCATACCTGGAGTCAGTCATTATAGGATTGCAGAAATTTATTAACCCTAACACATCATGGATCCATTTATCATGAATTATCAAGATCAGATCATGCTTATTGTTCTATTACAGAAATTCAAATAAAGAATAAATTTTACAAAATTTCAACCCATCCACATGGCATGATCTACTGAATGTAACTGGCTAAACATAACTCTCATCGCATGCATAGACAATCATAAGTCCGAAAATCACAGGGTATAGATCAAAACTACATTTTTGCAACTTGAAGAACTTGGTGGCACAGATGTTGCCGCCAACATGGGTTAACGGCACCATAGGTTGCCACCGACTAGGGATCTTAACGGCAACAAATTGTTGCCGTTAAGTTCCTGTCTACAGAAGTGCAGACAGAACGCATAAAACATGGTGAATGGGGGTTCCACGACACGAGGAAAATTCGGTAAAAATACCTAGGACCTACTAGACATGGGTAGGGATGAAATACATCGCCAGATCCAAGCCTCTAAAGATCGCCGGAAGACGCACCACAGTGCCAGATCCAAGCCTCTAAAGATCGATTTTTGCACATACATTTCTAGGGTTTTGACAAGAGCCAAAAAGACCTAATTCGGCCGAACAAGGGTGATTTTATAAGCTAAGGGAGTCGGGATACGGTTTTAGGTAGGAATCCTACCGTTGGACGGAGATTTCCAAATCAAGAGCCGAAGGAAACGTAGCCGTTTCCAGATCTGAAACTGCAAAAATTTCGAGAAATAGACGTCCACATTCCTTGCCGTCTACTAGGAATTGGTGTCCATCGATCTGGACGTCGACTCCTTGTAAACGTCCACCCATGTTGACGTCAATTGGCCTCTCGGCCAGAACATAGAAATGACCAGAAATGCACATTCAACATATACATATACATGCATTATGTAATGTATAACCTAAGTACAATGTAAATGAAACAATACGTACATAATCAAACATATATTTACAACTATACTACATCATTATATATATAATATGTAAAAATTTGAATACATATATATACATACACATATATACATGAGCACATAACTATATAAACAAGCAACTATTACATCGCATGAAAGTATCTAATAAAAGCAAAATTCGAGGGCCTTACATGTGGACGTCGCTTCGTTGTACTTTTCCTTTCATAGTATGTAAATAAAGTGATGGACAATGCATTTTAATTGAAGTTGTAATAATGTGGACATTTGCATTTCTTTTATTGCAATATAGACTATGGATTATGTGATGATGATGGAATGAGAATAGTCATTTGTTTAATTCCGCTATACTCTTATGTTATTCATGTGCATATCAACCTATCGTTTAGTGTTGGGTCAATGTCCACTGTGACGACACTCATTATATCGACGTGGATTGGTATAATCATATCAGTATAAGGAGGGTCGTTACAGAGATTGGTATCAGAGAAACCCAGATTGAGATTGTACATGAATATACCATCATCTTCACAATATGCTAAGTCTTTATAGAATTTGTCCATATATATAGAAAATGTCTAATAATGAATTAAAGATAGTTAAGAAAATAGTTAGGACTAAATAACTTAGTTTCTAACTAGATTAAACTGTTTTACAGGCTATGGCTTCTTGTGGTAGGCGTGGTACCTAGGCTCGAGATGACACAGAGACGTGAGCACAGGGGTGAGCAGCAGGCCCCAGCACCACAGGGTCCTACTGTTCTTCCTCCACCGCCGCCTGTGGATTATGGTGTGTTCATGCAAGGCCTAGTGCAGGCTATGCAGATTCAGGCGCACACTCAGGCTGCACTTCAGGCTCAGCTGGAGACTCAGGTTAGAATTGTTAAATAGAAGTAGCCTATCTTTATTAAAAGTATGATTGTTATATGTGTTGCTTATATTGCTTATTATGGCAGACTCAGGCTCCAGCTCCAGTTCCCCAGGAGCAAGGCCATGGTGGTCCTTCCATCATCAAGAGATTCAAGAGGATGGCTCCGCCCTCTTTTAAGGGGGAGAGTCAACCACTTTTAGCAGAGAGCTGGATGCGGGAGATCGAGAAGATCTTCCATGCTATTAGGTGTGCCGGGGAGGATAGAGTTAGCTTGGCCACCTATATGCTGCAGGTATTTAATTATATATATGCATGTACTTGTGTAGGTTAAGAAGTTGCTTAGATTGGTACTTATGGAGTTGTATTTTGCAGGAGAGAGCTGATGTGTGGTGGTCCTCTTTGCTTCGCTCCAAGTTTGAGGATGGTGCTATCGAGGTGTCTTGGGATGAGTTCATGAGGCTGTTTCGGGCCAAGTTCATCCCAGAGCATATCCAGGATAAGATGGAGCAGGAGTTCCTTTCTCTTACTCAGGGCTCCATGACGGTGTTAGAATATGAGGCCAGGTTTGCTGAACTATCCAAGTATGCACCTCACATAGTTTTTGATGAGCACAAGAAGGCGACGAAGTTCGTGATGGGCCTTAAGCCATCACTGAGGTCGAGGCTTGTGGCGTTTGACCACCGTACACTAGATAAGGCTCTCAGTGCTGCGTGTAGGCAAGAGAGCGAGATGGAGCAATATCTCTAGGAGAATAAGGGATCGCAGAAGAGATCTGCGCCCCCTTTCTAGCGGCAGGATAGGAAGAAGGTTGTGTACCAGTCACCGCAACGTCCAGTAGCAGCTAGTAGTCAGCAGGCAGTTGCACCGTGGTCCCCCAGCATCAGGCACAGTGACAAGAAGATGTGCCCTCACTATGGAAGAGCACATGGTGGTACCGAGTGCTAGAAGCTAGCGGGGAGGTGTCTCAAGTGCGGTAGTAGTGAGCATCAAATTAGAGATTATCCCAAACTGCAGTAGGGTATTCAGCGTGGAGTGCCAGCCCCAACAGCGGCAGCAGCAGCAGCTCTAGCCACGAGAAGACTAGGAAGGCCAAGAGCCCAAGCTCGAGTGTTTGCCTTAGCGCGAGAGGACGCAGAGCAGGCGGAAAACGTCACGAAAGGTACGGTTCTTTTCATGGGTGTGTACGCTCGAGTTTTGTTTGATACAGGTGCCACTCACTCATTCATTTCCGAGCGGTTTGCGAAGCAGTTAGCTATAGAGTCAGGAGTAGAGGTTGAGGAGTTAGAGGTTCCTTTGTCTGTGCACACACCAGCAGGAATGGTATCGACTCGGAAGTGTATTCCGTCTTTATCGGTGTGCATTGAAGACCGAGGCTTAGATGGGTGCTTCTATTTTCTCAAGATGAAGGACTATGATGCTATTCTAGGTCTGGATTGGCTAGAGGAGCACTATGCTTTGGTAGATTGTCGTGGGAAAAGATTACTTTCCATATTCCTGGTGAGGATGAGTTTTTCACATCCATTGCCAAGGAACTTTGCGGGAAGGTTTGTGATCTCCGCCATGAAGGCGATGAGGATTGTGAACAAGGGATGTGACGCTTTTCTTGCCAGAGTGGTCTTATTACCGAAGGCTGATCAGTCATCGACCCTTGAGGAGATTGATGTAGTGCAGGAGTTTCCAGACATATTTCCCGATGATTTGTCTGGTTTGCCACCGGTTAGAGCGATAGAGTTTACATAGAGTTTGCTTCCAGGCACCTCTCCTATCTCAAAGGCTCCATATTGGATGGCACCTGCGGAGTTAGCGGAGTTAAGGAAGTAGTTGCAAGATTTGCTGGACAAGGGATTTATTCGCCCTAGTGTGTCACCATGGGGCGCACCTGTATTATTCGTGAAGTAGAAGGATGGTTCCCTTAGGTTGTGCATTGATTATAGAAAGCTCAACCAGGTGACTGTGAACAACAGGTATCCCTTACCGCAGATTGATGATTTGTTCGATCAGTTGCAGAGTGCATCGGTGTTTTCTATGATTGATCTGTGGTCCGGCTATCATCAGTTGAGGATTAGGAGTGAGGATGTGTCCAGGACGGCCTTTAGGACTCGTTATGGACATTATGAGTTTTTGGTGCTTCCATTTGGTCTGACCAACACCCCTACAACATTCATAGATCTCATGAATACGGTGTTTAGACCATATTAGGATAGTCTTGTAGTGGTGTTTATTGACATGTTGTAGCCTATTCTCCGGATAAGGCTACACATCATGATCATTTGAGGGTTGTTCTAGAGGCTCTCCGAGAGCACAAGCTGTATGCAAAGTTCAGCAAGTGCGATTTCTGGATGCGTGAGGTTCATTTCCTTAGGCATGTCATGTCAGGCGCTGGAGTAGCAGTTGATCCAGCAAAGGTCCATGCATATTAGATTGGGATATTCTAAGGGCCCCATCGGATATTCGGAGTTTCCTTAGTTTAGAGGGCTATTACCGACGATTTATTGAGGGTTTTGCATCTATCGCTGCACCTTTTACTAAGCTAACCAAGAAGGGTGTGAAGTTTGTCTAGTCTGAGGATTGCAAAAGAAGTTTTCAGTTGCTGAAGGCGAAGCTTACTTCTGCACCCGTTTGATCTTGTCGGGTGGTGTAGAGGGTTTTGCTATCTATTCGGATGCTTCTTGGATTGGTCTTGGTTATGTGTTGATGCAGCATGGTAAGGTAGTGGCATATGCTTCTCGCCAATTGAAGGAGTATGAGCGTAACTATCCGACTCATGTTTTGGAGCTTACGGTAGTGGTTCATGCACTGAAGATCTGGAGACACTATCTTTATGGTGTCAAGTCTGAGGTGTTCACTAACCACAAGAGTCTAAGATATCTCATTTCTCAGAAGGAGTTGACCTGCGGCAGAGGAGATGGATTGAGTTCCTCAAGGACTATGACTTCGAGCTTCAGTGTCATCCAGGGAAGGCGAATGTTGTGGCAGATGCTCTTAGCAAAAAGAGATCGTTACTCCAACAGGATTGGAAGATGTTGGAGGATGCAGCCTGTGCGATGACTACGTTAGAGCCATTGTTGTGTCAGGCTTTCATGGCTCATTTGTCTATTTGGTCCACTGTGTTGGATGAAGTGATTGAGTAGTAGAAGGCTGATCCTAGGCTCCAAGAGTTGGTGGGCAAGGCAGGCATTGCTCGAGATGAGGATGGTGTTATTAGATTTAGCACCGAGTTTGTGTTCCCAATGTTGTGGATGTCTGTGAGCATGTCATAGCAGAAGCTCATAGGTCGAGATTCTCTATTAATCCTGGCAACACTAAGATGTACCAGGATTTGAAGAGCTCTTTTTGGTGGTCTGGTATGAAGAAGGATGTGGCCGAGTTTGTATCTAGGTGTTTCGTTTGCCAGCAAGTGAAGGCCGAGCGTCAGCGACCATCTAGTCTTATGCAGAAGATGGAGATCCTAGTATGGAAGTGGGAGGCTGTCACTATGGTTTCGTGACGAGTTTGCCCAGATCAGTGAAGGGCAATGACTCAATTTGGGTGATTGTAGACCATTTGTCCAAGACGGCGCACTTCTTGCCCATGAAGAAGAAGCAGTTCGTGGAGAGTTTGGCTAGGTTGTATGTGAGTAGCATTGTGAGGTTTCATGGTGTGCCGAAGTCGATTATTTCGGATCGAGACCCGAGGTTTACTTAGAGGTTGTGGCAGGGTCTTCAGGATGCTTTAGGTTCTCAATTGAAGCTTAGTTCGGCATTACATCCTCAGACAGATGGGCAGTCCGAGAGGACTATCCAACGCTCGAGGATATGTTGAGAGCGTGTGTATTGGATTGTAGGGTGATTGGGAATGTCATTTGCCTCTTGTGGAGTTCGCATATAACAACACAGCTTTCATGCGAGTATTGGCATGGCTCCGTTGAGGCATTGTATGGGCATCCTTGTAGATCTCCTTGTGTTGGGAAGAGACCAGCGATGGGTAGTTGATTGGTCCGGAGTTGGTGCAGGAGACTTTGGATAAGATTTAGCTTATTAGGCAGAGGCTTGTTGCAGCGCAGGATAGGCAGAAGAGTTACGCCGACAACAGAAGGAAGGATTTAGAGTTCGAGGTTGGCGAGCATGTTTTTTTGAGGTTTCGCCTACCCGAGGTGTTGTCAAGTTTGGCAGGCATAGTAAGTTGAGTCCTAGATTCATTGGCCTGCATGACATTCTTAGGCGCGGATAGGCAACGTGGCATATGAGCTAGCCTTACCCCTGGCGCTAGCGAGTGTGCATCATGTATTCCACATATCTATGCTCAAGAGGTATGAGCGAGATCTATCGCATATTATTAGTCACGAGCTAGTGGAGATTCAGCCAGACCTGTCGTATGTTGAGCAACCCGTAGCTATCCTAGACCGGAAGGTTCAGCATCTTAGGAACAAGAGTATTGCATTCGTGAAGGTGCTTTTGGCGGAACTTCTCGCGAGAGGAGGCTACTTGGGAGCTTGAGGATGCTATGATGAAGAAGTTTTCCCATTTGTTTGAGTAGTTTCATTCTAACTTTGAGGATGAAGTTTTCTTTTAGGGGGAGAGGTGTAAGGCCTCGAACTTTGTTCTTTTATTGGGACTTTATCATATGGTGATTAGTTGCTTTGTGTATATGTATATATATAATATACATATTTATTTATTTATTTCTGTAGATATTGTATTCAAATGATGTTGTACATATGTATATATGTGTTTATTTATGTACATATTGTTTTATTTACATTATACATGTTACACTTGAATAATGTGGTGTACTATGTATGTAAATTACAGGGTGAATGCATGTTTAAGTGATTTTTTGTGTTCTGGCCGAAAGGCCAATTAACGTCAACATGCATTGACCTTTAAGGGAAGGTCGACTCTCAGTAAACGGCAGCAATATGGCCATTTATTTCCCAGAAATTGTGCGGTTTCAATCGGGAAATAGCTTTGGTTTCTCCGGTTCTAGTTTTGGAAACTACCTCCAACGGTAGGATTTCCACCTTATTGCGTACCCCGATCCCCTAAGCTTATAAAAACACCAGATTAGGGCGAAGTTAGGTCTTTTGGCTTCTTGAGAAACCCTAGAGCTCTGTGCGAAAAACCTGAACTTTGAAGGCTTTGATCTGACGTTTGTGTGCGTCTTCCGGAGATCTGCAATGACTGGGAGATACTCTAAACATGGTGAGGATTCCCTGACTCCGGTGTGCGACCTACATCAACACAAAGACGGGATCTGGGAGGATTTGGAGCACCTTCTTGGCTTGGCCGAGGAGGGCATCTTCGGCTAATTAATCCATTCTACAATTTTTAAAAGGCAAGTAATCAAGGGATCTCATCCCTACTCATGTCTCCTAGGTCTCAGGAATTTCATGGGATTTTTCTCGTGTCCTGGAACCCCTAATTCTCTTGTATTTGTGCGATCATCTTCACTTCTGCACAAGAACTTGACGGCAAGCTTGCTGCCGTCAAGATCCAGAGTTGGCAGCAACATCGTGTGTCGTTAACCCTGTTGGCGGAAACCCCCTTGCCGCCAAGTTCGTCTGTTTTTCACAGAACCCTAATTTTCATATCTGTGTGATTGTATTCAGACTTGTGGTTGTTTGTGCATGCTGTGATATTATGATGGTTGTTAGGTACGATTAGTAGGTCATGACATGAGGATGTACTGAATTTTGGTAATTAGTTTAATTATTAAAATTTCTGTAATTGGGCTGTGAGCATGATCTAACCATGATTAATCATGTATAAATAGATCCGTTGTAGACTAGGGTTTTATAATTTTCCCTATTCGTATGATGATTGTTTTCATGTTTTGAAACTGTCAGATATGACTGTTTTACTATGAAACCTGATTAAGTGAAATTCTTGACAAATATGCCTAAAATCTATTTTATTATTATAATTAGTTTATAGATCCAAAAAATCTGAAAAATTGAGCATGTGACATGTTATCTATTTAGAACCTGTGATAAAACTTTTGTTCTATTTTCATGACAGTAGGTACAGTTATCAATTTAACAATGAAAATTACCATGTTGAGTATGTTCAGTTTAATCTGGTATGATTCAGTGATTAGCTGCATGATTAGGACTGTGATATGAGTTATTGTCACTACGAACAGTAGTATCATGTAAGGTAAACTGAAGCATGTGTAATTGTGTAAAAGTGAATGTAATTATGTCAAATAGTGCATGAGAAATGTGTAAACAATGTGATAAAGTGAAATGTGAAAACTGTACCTATATTGACACTGCTACCTTAGAGGGTTGTGGAGCCGTACCGTAGTAAAGTCCCTACGGGAAGGCTCAATGTGTGTGATATCCTATGGGCATTAGGATGAAATCTTGGAGGTGGACAAGTACCACTGGTTAGGGTGGAGAGGGCTTCTCCCGGTTCTGCGCAGTTAACCAAGATCCATCACTGTGTTGCCTAGGTGATGGGTATGTGTATGTGTTATTTGTGTCCTTCTATATGGTGGTTTGGACTATGTGTCACGGCAATTAAATGTAAAAGTGCAAACATGTGAATGTGAATATGTAAATTGTGCAAATGTGGCAAATGAGAATGTGAAAGTGTTAAATGAATATGTTAGCATGTGAATAGATGTGGACTTGTGTACATGTGAATTATTTATATAAAACGGCAAGTTAAATGTATAAATAGGTGTGATAATTGCATGTGAAAATGAGTAGATATCATGCTAGGTATGTTATCTACCATGTACAATAGTTCCATGTTCTAATTGCGTATAATTGTGAAATGATTGGATAACATTGAACTTCGAATCATGTTGAGTATACGTGTAGACAGCATGTTATAGGGTTCAATGTTTAAATGTGTAATGACCCTCCTTATACCAGTACGATTATACCAATCCACGTCGGTATAAAGAACGCCGTCACAGTGGCACATTTACCCATCACTAACATTTGATTGAGATATAGATGAATATTAAGAGAACAACATAAATAAATAAGTTTTAAATCTTATTCCATCATCCATATCATATCCACAGTCTAAATAGTAATGAAAGAAAACTAAAGTCCACATTATTACAATTCCAAATACAATTACGTTGTCCTTGCGAATTACATCATTATTGGAATACATACTTATGAAAAGAAAAATACAAGAGGGATCTCCACAATAAAAGCTACTCCTCTCGCTCGGAGTCACTCCTAACTATCGCCTAGGAAGAAGTGGAGACACCTGCACCTGTACGCCGAAGCAAGTATGAGTCTAAATAGACCCAGCAAACAATCCAGGCACACAACCATAGACACATCACCTGCACATACTATTTTCTAATGGAAATAATTATACATGGGACATGCTTTGTACAAACTAAAACTACCATTCATTGAATCTATAGCAAATAGAATACATGGCACATGCTTACCAATTTAGAACATAGAACACATGCTAGTTTTCTAAACAATTAAGGATAAACATAGTACATGCTTTATATTGTTTTAACAATTAAGTATAAACTTATAACATGATTTCTACACCTCTTGTTTATCATGTTTCAAGGAATTTTATTTCATTCAAACCATCTTGCAACTTTACATGATTTAAGCATGAACTATACATAAGGTAAAACATACCTAATATGAATTCTATTCAATTTTTCATGTATTTAACACAATTGTACACACATTTTACTTGATGTTTTGACATGGAATTAGCACATTCAAATAAGATTACACAAATTCACATGATAATACATTCACTTAATAGTTCACATTTCACATAATTCACAAGGCACATTTCACATGATCACATACACATGTTCAAAATTTCACTTGGTTGCCATGACACATAGTCCAACCACCACTAGAAGGACACACATATACACATACACTTATCCATCACCTAGGCAACATAGTAATGGATCTTGGTTAACTGCGCAGAACTGGGAGAAGCACTCTCCACCCTAACCAGTGGTACTTATCCACCTCTAGGATTTCATCCAAATGCCCTTAGGATATCACTCACATTGAACTTTCCCGTAGGGACTTTACTACGATACAGTTCCACAACCCTCTATGGTAGAAGTGTCACTAATGGCACAATTAACACATTAACTCTTTATCACATTCACTTTCATTATTCACATGCACTTAACTCACACACATGTATTTTAAAACACATATACATGATCAGTTGACATGGGATGCTTTCACTATTTTCCAATGATAATTGACTCTTAATACAGCCCTAAGCATGCTGCTAACAATGAATTTCACATAATTAACTTGGCATGTTTATCATGGTCATTTTCTCTCATTAATCCATAACAGTACCTATTGTTATCAAAATGCAACAAAAATTTAATCACGAGTTCCCAACAGTAAACCCATTACATGCTCAATTTCTCATATTTTTCAGACCTGTAAAACAATTTTAGTAATTAAAACATGATTCAATCACATTCACCACTAAACTAAACTACTTATGGCCCAAAGTAGTACAGTCATGTATATCAGTTTCAAAACCTACTAAAAGTCATTACGAATACATGAAATATTATGAAACCCTATTATGCCAAAAATTTAATTATTCAAGAATTTTCAGCATTATTTCATGATCGCAGTCCACTTCCAGAAATTAAATAAATAAACCTGCATACAAAAATTCATCCTAGCTTCATGATGTAACCTACTGCATGTACTTGACCACATATAAATCTACAGCATGTACATAGATCCAGAAGTATGGAAAATGTGTCCCAAAGAACAAGCATTCTGTCAAAGCCTGTTGAACTTGACGACACAGATGCTGCCGCCAACATGGGTTAACGACACAGGATCATGCTGCCAACCAGGGATCTTAACGGCAGTAGATGTCACCGTTAAGTTCCTGTCTGCTAAACACAGACTGAACGCACAAAACAAAGGTGAATGGGCGTTCCAGGACATGAGATAAATTCTGTAAAATTCCTAGAACCTAGCTGACATGTGTAGGGTTGGTGTACAAAGACTACTTCCCTCTCAAAAATTGCTATACAAGATTTAATTTCTAGAGAAGCTCTCCTCGGCCAAGCCAGGAAGCCCTCTAATCTCCCCTCGATCCGGATTCTGTGTTGATGGATGAAGAACACAGGAGTCGGGGAAGCTTTACTGATGTTCCAAGTCCCTTCCAATCGATGTAGATCACCAGGAAATACACCAAGTCTTTGGATCAAAGCCTCCATAGTTTCAGATTCGCACAGGCAGTTCTAGGTTTTGAAAAGAAGCCAAAGACCTAATCCGGCCGCAAGAGGGTGTTTTTATAAGCTGAGGGGGTTTAGGGATGCGTTAAAGGATGGATCCTACCGTTGGGAGATGGTTTCCTAATCCAGAGCACAAGAAACGGGCCCTTTTCCTGATTTGAAACCGCAACAAGTTCTGGGAAATAGACGGCCACATTGTTTCCGCCAACTGGGGGTTGGCATCCATCGATCTGGACGTCTACCCACTTCTAACGTCCATGCATGTTGACATTAACATGCACTTCGGCCAGAACACAGAAATGCAGAAAACCATGCTTACACTATGTACATACATGCAATGTATAATGTATAACATACATACTATCTACACAATGTAAATAAAACAACATATGCTTAATAAACGTATATATATAGGTACAAAAAAAATTACATACATATGCATATACATACATTTACATGGCACTATACACAAGGCATTTACAAAACACATGACCGAAACTAAAAGGGCAAAATTCGAGGGCCTTACACCCTCTCCGCTTAAAGAAAACTTCGTCCTTGAAGTTAGAACGACACTACTGAAACAATTGGGGATACTTCTTCTTCATAGAATCCTCAAGCTCCCAAGTAGCCTCCTCCCGGGAGAAGTTTCGCCATAGCACCTTCATGGACGCAATGCTCTTGTTCTGGAGATGCTGAACTTTCCGATCAAGAATAGCTATTGGTTGCACAACATAAGATAGATCTGGCTGGATCTCCACTGCCTCCTGACTAATGACATGAGATGGATCTCGGATATACCTCCTGAGCATAGATACGTGGAAATAGGATGAACACTAGCTAACGCTGGGGGTAAAGCTAGCTCATATGTCACGCTGCCTAAACGTCTAAGAATCTCATACGGGCCAATGAATCTAGGACTTAATTGTTATGCCTGCCAAATCTGACAACACCTCGAGTAGGCAAAATCTTCAAAAAGACATACTCCACCACCTCAAACACCAAATCCTTTCTTCTATTGTCAGCGTAACTCTTCTGCCTATCCAGTGCCACAGCAAGCCTCTTCCTGATAAGCTAGATCTTATTTGATGTCTCCTGCACTAACTCCGGACCAATCAACTGCCTATCACCAGTCTCCTCCCAACACAAAGGAGATCTACAAGGCCTTCCATACACGCCTCAAATGGAGCCATACCAATACTCGAATGAAAACTGTTGTTATATGCGAACTCCACAAGAGGTAAATGATGCTCCGAATCACCCTTCCAATCCAACACACATGCTCTCAACATATCCTCGAGCGTCTGGATAGTCCTCTCGGACTGTCCATCTATCTGGGGATGGAACGCCGAACTAAGCTTCAATTCTGAACTTAATGCCTCCTGAAGACCCTTCCACAACCTCGAAGTAAACCTCGGATCTCGATCCAAATGATCGACTTCGGCACACCATGCAACCTAACAATGTTACTAACATACAATCTAGCTAAACTCTCCACGGACTGCTTCTTCTTCATAGGTATGAAATGCACAGTCTTAGAGAATCTATCTACAACTACCCAAATGGAGTCATTGCCCTTCACTGATCTGGGCAAACCTGTTACAAAATCCATGGTGACATCCTCCCACTTACATACAGGGATTTCCATCTTCTGCATAAGACTAGATGGTCGTTGCCGCTTAGTCTTCACTTGCTGGCATACTAAACATCTGGATACAAAATCCGCTACATCCTTCTTCATGCCAGACCACCAAAATGATCTCTTCAAATCCTAGTACATCTTAGTGTTACCCAGATGAATAGAGAATCTAGACGTATGAGCTTCTACTAATGCATGCTCACGGACATCTACAATATCAGAGACACATACTCGGTGATGAAATCTAATCACACCATCCTCATCACGAGCAATGCCCGCCTTTCCCACCAACTCCTGGAGTCTAGGGTCGGCCTTCTGCTGCTCGATCACTTCGTCCAACACCGAAGACCGGATAGACAACTAAGCCACGAAAGCCTGACATAATGTCTCTAACTCAGTCATTGCACAAGCAGCATCCTCCAACATCTTCCAATCCTGCTGGAGTAGGGACCTCTCCCTACTAAGAGCATCCTCTACGACATTTGCCTTTCCTGGATGATACTGAAGATCGTAGTCGTAGTCCTTGAGGAACTCAATCCATCTCCTCTGATGCAGGTTTAATTCCTTTTGCGAGAAGAGATACCTCAAACTCTTATGGTCAGTGAACACCTCAAATCTGACAGCATAAAGATAGTATCTCCAGATCTTCAGTGCATGAACCACTACTGCAAGCTCCAAATCATGAGTCGTATAGTTACGCTCATGCTCCTTCAACTGGTGAGAAGCATACCCACTACCATTCCCTGCTGCAACAACACACAGACTAAACCAATCCGAGACGCATATGTGTAGATGGCAAAACCCTCTACACCACTTGGCAAAATCAACACCGGGGCAGAAGTAAGCTTAGCCTTCAATAATTGAAAGCTACTCTCACACACTTCGGACCAGACAAACTTCACACCCTTCTTGGTTAGCTTAGTCAAAGGTGCGGCGATAGATGCAAATCCCTCAATAAATCGCCGATAATAACCCGCTAAACCAAGGAAACTCCGAATCTCCGATGGGCTCCTGGGGATCTCCCAATCTAATACAACCTGGACCTTCACTGGATCAACTGCTACACCAGCACCAGAGCTAACATGCCCAAGGAAATGAACCTTGCACATCCAGAAATTACACTTGCTGAACTTTGCATACAACTTGTGCTCTCGAAGAACTTCTAACACAACCCTCAAATGTTGACGGTGTGTAGCCTCATCCAGAGAATAGACTAGCACATCATCGATGAACACCACTACAAACTATCTAGATAAGGTCTAAACACCTTGTTCATAAGATCCGTGAACGCTACAGGGGCGTTGGTTAGACCAAAAGGAAGAACCAAAAACTCATAATGTCCATAACGAGTCCTAAAGGCTATCTTGGACACATCTTTGCTCCTAATCCTCAACTGATGATAGCCAGACCGCAATTCAATCTTGGAAAAGACCGATGCATTCTGCAACTGGTCAAATAGATCATCGATCCGCGGTAAGGGATACATGTTCTTCACAGTCACCTGGTTGAGCATTCTATAATCAATGCACAACCTAAGTGAACCATCCTTCTTCTTACGAATAATATAGGTGAGCCCCAAGGAGATACACTAGGGTGAATAAATCCCTTATCTAGCTAATCTTGCAACTGCTTCCTTAACTCAGCTAACTCCGCAGGTGCCATCCGATATGGAGCCTTTGAGATAGGAGAGGTGCCTGGAAGCAACTCTATGGTAAACTCTATCTCCCTAACTGGTGGCAATCTAGACAATCATTAGGAAAAACGTCTGGAAACTCCTGTACTACATCATCTCCTCAAGGGTAGGTGACTGATCAGCCTTCGGTATTAATACCACGCTAGCAAGAAAAGCGTCACAACCCTTGTTACCATCCTCATCGTATTCATGGCGGAGGTGACAAACCTTTCCGCTAAGTTCCTTGGCAATGGATGTGAAACTCATCCTCACCAGGAATACGGAAAACGATCTTCTTCCCATGACAATCTACTAATGCATAGTGCTCATCTAGCCAATCCAGACCTAGAATTGCATCTTAGTCCTCCATCTTTAGCAAAAGAAGCACCCATCTAAGAATCGATCCTCAATGCACACAGGTAACGACAGAATACACTTCCTAATCGATACCGTTCCCATAGGTGTGTGCATAGACAAAGGAACCTCTAACTCCTCAGCTTCTACACTAGACTCTACAGCTAACTACCTAGCAACCGCTCGGAAATGAACGAGTGAGTGGCACCCGTACCAAACAAAACCCGAGCGTGCACACCAATGAAAAGAACCGTACCTTCCGTGAAATGCTCCGCCTGCTCTGCATCCTCACGCGCTAAGGCAAACACTCGAGCTTGGGCTCGAGGCCTTCCTGGTCTTCCTGTAGCTGGTTTGCTGCTGCTGCCGCTGCTGTGGCTGGTGCTCCATGCTGGACTCCCTGTTGAAGCCTGGGACAGTCTCGGATCTGATGCTTACTTCTCCCGCACTTTAAGCACTTCCCCGCCAGCTTCTAGCACTCAGTACCTCCATGTGTCCTTCCATAATGAGGACACTCCTTCTTGCCGCTGGGCCTAACGCCGGGGGAGCACGGTGCTACTGCCTGCTGACTACCCGCTGCCACAGGATGCTGCGGTGATTGGTATGCCACCTTCTTCCTATCTTGCCGCTGGAAAGGAGGTGCAGATCTCTTCTGCGAAGCCTTCTTCTCTTCTAGGTACTGCTCAATCTCGCTCTCCTGCCTAAACGCAACACTAATAGCCTCATCCAGGGTATGATGATCAACGACACCAGCCTCGATCTCAATGATAGATTAAGTCCATCAACAATTTCTTCGCCTTCTTGTGCTCATCAACCACTATGTGAAGTGCATATTTAGACAATTCGGAAAAACTGGCCTCGTACTCAAGTACGGTCATGGAGCCCTGAGTCAGAGTGAGGAACTCCTGCTCCATCTTGTATTGGATATGCTCTGGAATGAATTGGCCCGGATGAGCCTCACAAACTCATCCCATGCTACCTCGACAGCATCGTCCTCAAACCGGGTATGCAGTAACGAAGCCCACCACACATCGGCTCTGTTCTGCATCAAGCCATCCATAAGCACCAAATGTTGACAATATAAACTTATATAAATAAATGCATATGCAACTAACACATACCTGTAGCATATAGGTGGCCAAGCTGACTTTGTCCTCCTCAGCACACCTAATCGCTCGGAAGATCATCTCGATCTCCCTCATCCAGCTCTCCACTAGCAATGGATCACTCTCCCCCTTAAAAGAGGGTGGCGCCATCCTCTTGAATCTCTCCATGATGGAAGGACCACCATGGCCATGCTCCTGGGGACCGGAGCTGGAGCCTGAGCCCCTACAACAGCAACACAAACAACACATAAGCCACATAATAACCATGCATTTAATGAAATAGACTACTTCTATCTACTATTCTAACCTGAGCCTCCAGCTGAGCCAGGAGTGCGGCCTGAGTATGCGCCTGCGTCTGCATAGCCTGCACAAGGCCTTGCATGAACACTCCATAATCTGCAGGTGGTGGTGGGGAAGTACGGTAGGACCCTGAGGTGCTGGGGCCTGCTGCTAATCCCTCTCCTGTCGCCCATGCTCATCCTCACGAGCAGGAACACCATGCCTACCATGTGAAGCCATAGCCTACAAAACAATTTAATCACTATTCGAAACTAAGTTATTTAATTCCTAACCATTTTCTTATCTATCTTTCTTTCATTATTCATCATTTTATACACATGTGGACATTCTATGAAGACTTAGCATATTATGAAGATGATGGTATATATTCATGTACAATCTCAACCTTTCTCTGAGACCAATCTCTGTAACGACCTCCTTATACCGGTACGATTATACCAATCCACGTCAGTATAAAAAACACCGTCACAGTGGGACATTTACCCATCACTAACATTTGATTGAGATATACATGAATATTAAAGAGAACATCGGAAATAAATAAGTATTAAATCTTATTCCATCATCCATATCATATCCACATCTAAATAGTAATGAAAGAACTAAAGTCCACATTATTACAATTCCTAATACAATTACATTGTCCATGCGAATTACATCATTTTGGAATACACACTTATGAAAAGAAAAATACAAGAAGGGATCTCCACAATAAAAGCTACTCCTCTCACTCGGAGTCGCTCCTAACTATCTCCTCGGAAGAAGTGGAGACACCTGCACCTGTACGCCAAAGCAAATATGAGTCTAAATAGACCCAGCAAGCAATCCATGCACACAACCATAGACACATCACCTGCACATGCTATTTTCTAATGGAAATAATTATACATGGGACATGCTTTGTACAAACTAAAACTACCATTCATGGTGTAACACCCCGAAAATTTAGCAATTTAAATTTTCAGAAATAAAGGGGGATAAATTAATTAAAATATGGGAGAAACTTCCAACACCATGTAATAATGATCCATTAACAAGATTGGGCCTATAGAACACATTTGGCCCAAGTATACAAATGAGCTGGGACAGGGAATTACCCAGAAATTCGTGTATGTAGTTATGCCATAATTAGAAAGGGCAAGTTAGGGTTAAATTAAGGTAAGTAGTCATGTAAAGTAAGCCAAAACCGAACCCAACTCTAAGAAGGGGTTTCCTAAACCTTTGCTACCTCCTTTGGAGGAAAGAGTCCCAGATTCTGGGAAAAACAGGGAGCAGATTCGCAGCCCCTTTCCTAGTCTCGTTAGGACTCTTAACTACAACCTAATCTATAAGAAATCGTCCTAAACCCTTGGGGAAGGTTTAACAACGAGTTGGGGTCGTTTGGAGGCAAGCTAGAACTTCTGAGGAGTAGGAGATAGGCTTGGAACCCGGAGCTTCAACCCCTGCATCTTCTGTTGCATCCAGAATATCGACTAGTCTTGGATCTTCGTAAAGGTAGGTGTTATCGGGCCAAGATTAAATAAAACCAACACCATCATGTAGTTCTTTGAGTCTAGGTTCATTTGCAATTGGTTTGACTGGTTGTCATGGAGTATACATTGAGTATTCGTGATTTTCCCGAAGTCTCGCACAATTAGGGCGTTTCCCGTTCTTCTTATTATGCACATGATTAGAGACCAAATTTGACTCAACTTGCATCATGAAAGTTCTTTCACTTGAAGTCAAGATCATCTTCTATGTTGGACGTTTTGTCCAAAAGTCCTCTGTTACAGAGTTAAGAGCATGATAAGAGAGTCTCTGCATGATACTGTGATTTCGGGCTACTCTTGACTTTTTGTTCTTCATATGTTTTCTCGGGATTCGAGACCGAATTAGATCAAACCCTCAGCATCAAAGTTCTTCTACTAATTTTCCTCTTCATTTTTGGTGTTGAACATTTTGTCTAAATTTCATTCGTTAGAGAGTTATAGGAATTGAAAGTGAATCGCTGCATGAGACGTGGTTTCTGGTTACACTTGACTCATCTTTTTTGTTCTGGAAGGACACTAGTGTCGACACTAGATGATTTAGTGTCGACACACTATCCTAAAACAGCCCAGAAAGTGTTCTGGGAAGGTCTCTAGTGTCGACACTACCTGAGCTAGTGTCGACACACTGTCCCAGTTGACCCAGAAGGTTTTCTGGAAAACTGATCTAGTGTCGACACCACCTGTGCTAGTGTCGACACACTTTCCCATATTGGCCAGAAGGTTTTCTGGAAACTGACTCTAGTGTCGACACCACCTGAGCTAGTGTCGACACTACTTGACCTTTTTGTCTTATTTTTTATGCACTGTGTCGACACTACCAGAACTAGTGTCGACACTACCCGACCAGTTTTGCATGATTTTGTCTTGTGTTTGGAGCATGGTGTCGACACCACTTGATCTAGTGTCGACACTACCTTACAAGAAATTTGCATGATTTAGGTCTAATCATCTCATGATGTCTACTAGTATGTGCATGATGTTATATAGTATGCATGGACCTAAAATAAATCAACCCATTGAAAATAGTAATGATGTGAATATGATTCTAATATGTAAATGTGATTGACCTCATGTTCATTGGATTATCTTGTGATCTTGCTTATTGTCAATTGATAAGATAAGAATATGATGTGAATGTGGGGATGAATACATGTTAGAATGGAAATGTTAGTGTTGATGTTATGATTTGCATATGAGTTTCATGGTTACATGTTTTCCGGTGTTAAATTAATTACTTGACATATGCATACATGTTAGGAAAGCATATGTCTACATACGATCTGTCTTTAGAAACAACCTCATGTCAAGACATTAATGAATTATGAAACATAAGATACGTCGTTATCCTACCTTGTTCTCTTGAGCTATTTGTCATACCTTGACTCTATGAATGATCATGTTTCTCTTACTGCGAGCTTGTTATTGGAATTCTGTGGCCATAACATGAACCTGTTTGATCGGCACAACGTGGGACTTCGGTCCAAAACTTGATCCAATGCCTGTGCAATAGGGGCCCTGTCTGGTCCTGGGGAGGAGCGCCCCAACGTACTTGTTAACCGCGGGAGTATGACTCTTGGTGCTTGGCATAGCACAAACAAACATGCAAGATTGTGAAAATGTGCCTCCTGTTTGACATGATAAGTTTGACTTGACTGATATGATACGTTTGTTCTTGTGAACACATGAGCTCTGCTTGAATATGGCCAATCTCTTCTGTCATGATTTTATTCTTGAATTATCTGTCCATTGTATATGAAACTCGACATTTGATCTGATATGATATCTGTTCTACCTTGCTATTCAATCTGTTAGTATTGCATACATTGTCATCATACTCATGTGCATATCTGCCTTTTTAAAATGTTAATCATGTATATTAGTGCCCACACGTTATTGAGATGTAAATCCTACTGAGCTAGTTCGCTCACCCCTATCATCCTGCCCTTTTTCAGGTAGTGATGAAGAACCCATGGAGTCAGATAGGACTGGGCAAGAGTGACGAGCACCGTCCTAGAAGTAGTTGACAGTTTAGAAATAGACATATGAGTAGTTGATGTATCAGAAAACATTTTATCTGATTAATAAACACTTTTCAGTTGATTCTTCTCATGTGAGGTTGTATCTAGTTGAATGGAATGAATTAAGGTATATGTTTGGTGACCATAGTATAGTCTCGAATGTGTTATTATATTCAATTGTGACTCTGTGTTATTCAACTGTGATACGCCTGTTTGTATCGTTCACGTCCCCCGGTATTTATTCTACTGCTAAATATCGGGGCGTGACACATGGAATCTATAGCAAATAGAATACATGGCACATGCTTACCAATTTAGAACATAGAACACATGCTAGTTTTCTAAACAATTAAGGATAAACATAGTACATGCTTTATATTGTTTTAACAATTAAGTATAAAACTTATAACATGATTTCTACACCTCTTGTTTATCATGTTTCAAGGAATTTAATTTCATTCAAACCATCTTGCAACTTTACATGATTTAAGCATGAAACTATACATAAGGTAAACAACATACCTAATATGAATTATATTCAATTTTTCATGTATTTAACACAATTGTACACACATTTTACTTGCTGTTTTGACATGGATTTAGCATATTCACATAAGATTACACTAATTCACATTATATACATTCACTTATTAGTTCACATTTCACATAATTCACAAGGCACATTTCACATGATCACATACACATGTTCACATTTTCACATGGTTGCCGTGACACATAGTCCAAACCACCACTAGAAGGACACACAATACACATACGCTTATCCATCACCTAGGCAACATAGTAATGGATCTTGGTTAACTGCGCAGAACTGGGAGAAGCACTCTCCACCCTAACCAGTGGTACTTGTCCACCTATAAGATTTCATCCTAATACCCTAAGGATATCACTCACATTGAACCTTCTTGTAGGGACTTTACTACGGTATAGTTCCATAGCCCTCTATGGTAGCAGTGTCACTAATAGCACAGTTAACACATTCACATGTACTTAACTCACACACATGTATTTTAACACATATACATGATCAGTTACATGGCATGCTTTCATTGTTTCCAATGATAATTGACTCTTAATACAGCCCTAAGCATGCTGTTAACAATGAATTTCACATAATTAACTTGGCATGTTTATCATGGTCATTTTCTCTCATAATCCATAATAGTACCTACTGTTATCAAATGCAACAAAATTTAATCACAGGTTCCCAACAGTAAACCCATTACATGCTCAATTTCTCATATTTTCAGACCTGTAAAACAATTTTAGTAATTAAAACATGATTCAATCACATTCAACACCAAACTAAACTACTCATGGCCCAAAGTAGTACAGTCATGTATATCAGTTTCAAAACCTGCTAAAAGTCATTACGAATACGTGAAAATATTATGAACCCTATTGTGCCAAAAATCTAATTATTCCAAAATTTTCAGCATTATTTCATGATCATAATCCACTTGCAGAAATTTAAAAGAATAAACATGTACACAGAAATTCATCCTAGCTTCACGATGTAACCTACTACATGTACATGACCACATATAAAATCTATAGCATGTACATATATCCAGAAGTATGGAAAATGTGTCCCAAAGAACAAACAAGCATTCTGTCAAAACCTGTTGAACTTGACGGCACGATGCTGCCGCCAACATGGTTAACGGCACAAGGTCATGCCACCAACCAGGGATCTTAACGGCAATAGATGTCACCGTTATGTTCCTGTCTGTGAAACACAGACTGAACGCACAAAACAAAGGTGAATGGGGTTCCAGGACACGAGATAAATTCTGTAAAATTCCTAGGACCTAGTTGACATGTGTAGGGTTGATGTACAAAGACTACTTTCCTCTTAAAAATTGCTAAACGAGATTTAATTGCCAGAGAAGCTCTCCTCGGCCAAGACAAGAAGCCCTCCAATCTCTCCTCCATCCAGCTTCTGTGTTGATGGATGAAGCAGGCTGGAGTCGGGGAAGCTTTACTGATGTTCCAAGTCCCTTCCAGTTGATGTAGATTGCCAGGAAATACACCAAGTCGCCGGATCAAAGCCTCTAAAGTTTCAGGTTCGCACAGGCAGTTCTAGGGTTTTGACAAGAAGCCAAAAGACCTAATCCGGCCGCAAGAGGGTGTTTTTATAAGCTGAGGGGGTTTACGAATGCATTAAGGGATGGATCCTATCGTTGGAGATGGTTTCCTAATCCGGAGCACAAGAAAAACGGCCGTTTCTTGATCTGAAACCGCAACAAGTTCTGGGAAATAGATGGCCACATTGGTTTCCGCCAACTGGGAGTTGGCGTCCATCGATCTGGACGTCTACCCACTTCTAACATTCATGCTTGTTGACGTTAACAAGCACTTCGGCCAGAACATAGAAATGCATAAACCAGGCTTACAATATGTACATACATGCAATGTATAATGTATAACTTACATACTATCTACATAATGTAAATAAAAGAACATATGCATAAAAACATATATATATATATATGTACAGAAATAAGTACAAACATATGCATGTACATACACATACATGGCACTATACACAAGGCATTTACACAACTCATGACCGAAACTAAAAGGGCAAAATTCGAGGGCCTTATAAAATGTTTAAGAAATACGAAGCATGTACCATGTTTATTCCTAAATGATTAAAAAGGCTAGCATGTGCATCTGATATGTGTAAGGTTGTGTCCTTAGATTGCTTGCTGGGTCTCTTTAGACCCATACTTGCTTTGGCGTACAGGTGAGTCAGGTGTCCCCACATTTGAGGACATTGTGAGGAGCGACTCCAAGCCCGAGGAGTAGCTTCACTTGTGGACGTCGCTTCATTGTACTTTTCCTTTCATAGTATGTAAATAAAGTGATGGACATGTATTTTAATTCAGTTGTAATAATGTGGACATTTGCATTTCTTTTATTGCTATATAGAATATGGATTATGTGATGATGATGGAATGAGAATAATCATTTGTTTAATTCCGCTATACTCTTATGTTATTCATGTGCATATCAACCTATCATTTAGTGTTGGGTCAACGTCCCACTGTGACGGCACTCATTATATCGATGTGGATTGGTATAATCGTACCGGTATAAGGAGGGTCGTTACAGTAAGACCCAATAAACCTTGACAAGGATCCATTAAGGGAGCATACCAGGATCATGCCACCTCACCCATTCTAGAAGGAGGACACCTCATCATCATTAGCCATCATGACATTGTGAGGTGTCCCTATGAGGTTTCTCTTGTCATCATGACATGACGAGGTGTCCCTTATCATGATTACATGATGAGGTGTCCCTCTTGTCATCATCCCATGACAAGGTGTCCCTGTGAGGTGTCCTTACGAGGTGTCCCTCTTGTCATCATCCCATGACAAGTGTCCCTGTGAGGTGTCCTTACGAGGTGTCCCTCTTGTCATCATGACAATACGAGGTGTCTGTGTGAGGTGTCCCTTGTCATCATGACATGATGACGTGTCCCTGATGATGTGTCCTTTAGGCTCTCTATAAATAGAAGGGGGTTCTCTTTGAAGTTCATGGGCTAGAGCATGAGAGGAGAAACCAACTTTTTCATCCCCCTTCCCATCTCTCCCTCCTATGCTCTTCCTAGGAAAGAGGAGAACTAGGAGGGCCGAGCCCTCTTGTTGTTGCTGCTACTTGCTGCTGTTGGCCACTGTGTGGCATTGCACGACGTGGAGGAGTGGCACCACCAGTATAGGAGGGGTCATCATCATCGCCGATCATCGACTATGTGGATACCGCTAAGGGGATTCTCGCGAGAGCTCATTCAAACAAGGACTAGTTCTGCGCTTCAGGGGATATACGATCTCCCCTAGGTGAGATTGTCTCACGTCTTATTTGTATGCATGTTTACATGCACCGTACATCATAGTCCGATCAAGTACATGGATGAAAATCAATTTTTGTTTTGTTTAACTTCTGCTGCGCATGTGATACCCCAAGTCGATTTCCAACAGGAAAACGGTCCAAATCATGATGTGGGGCTACGTCGCGTTCATGCATGACACAGAAAACCATGCAGCGCACAGTTTGAGGCATCAGAATGGTCAAGTTGGAGTCTAAATCACAACGTAGGGAACAGTTGCATTTTAGATGAACGCGACGATCTAGTACGTCGCGTTCATGCAAGGAAGAACGTGACGTCCAGTGTTGTCGAGTTTCATGCTCTTGCCTGAAAATGCAGAAAACTACACAATGATGCATGCAACACTTATATCTCCTGATCTAGGGATCATGGGACAAAAGTGTAAACATGAAACTTGTTGGGAATAGGGAGCAGAAGAGAACTATGGCTTTAGTTTCATGAGATTTGGCCTCGGGATTCATGAGAAAATGACGAACGTAAAACCTTAAACATGCACGACTTTGGCAAAATGTTTAATACTCGATGTATGCTCAATAAAAATTGGGGAAAATGCATGCACATGAAAGTAGACTTGATGAACTACACATTGGTATATAGTTTATATAGATTTGGCCCAAGACAACCTACCTTTGTCGCTTCCTATAGGGTTCTTCTGCAGTTCGGTGCAGAACACAAGTGGGGAAGAAGAGCTCCGGTTGAGGGTGATTTGTTCCTCCTCTGGTGCTCAAGCTCTGCTACCCATGACCCCAACAAGATGCTAACCCAACCCCAAGGGTTTCTTGACGAGTATATAAGCATCTAGGGTTCTTAGGAGTCCTATTGTGTATAGGAAAGAGGGGTTGTTGTTTTAGGCTAGCACCTTCGAAGTTTTAATGATTTCTCACCCCATTAGAGTGAGTGAGGCTTTAGGCAACATCATACCATGGCTAGGCACGAATTTGGGTTGCCATGAAAGGCTAATTGCATTAGGATTTGCCCTAATTACCTCTTCCTATTTTCAGCTCAATTAGGGTTACGAATTTCTGGGGTATTTTCTTGCTTGATTTTATTCTTGGGCGAAAAGTTGTCCATTGGCCCAATTCTGATAATGGGTCATCAATACATAATGTTTGAAGTCTCTCCAACATTTTTATTTAATTTATGATCATGTTATATTCCCATGGTAACGGTTTTCCCACTTTATTTACTAATTTGGATAATTAGTCACAATGTGTCGTAAACTTGGCCAATCAGATTTTCTGTTGCATGAATTTCTTCGTGGAACGTTTAGGAAAAATGTTTGGGGTTGAATTATAATTTTTACAGAATTTTTCGATGTGTTCTTGCGCATACGATAGTAGTACGTATGTTATACCATTTTGGTAATACGAAAATTATTTATTCCAATTTATTTCAAAATTTTTAAATTACTGAATTTTCCAGGGTGCTACACCCTCCCCCATTTAAGAGAATTTGGTCCCCAAATTCATAGATAGAATTTATTGTACAAGTGAGGTGTACTTACTTGTGAACAACTCCGGATATCTTTTTTGCATTGCTTCCTCAGTTTCCCACGTATCATCTTCTTTCAGGCATTGATTCCATCTAACCCTTACTAGTGGGATGACATTTGTTCCTTAGTTGGCGCAGTTCCAGGTCCACAATCTCAATTGGCCTCTCTTGATATGTTCCGTCTTTGTGAACTCTAGAAGTTCATAATCTATGATATGATAAGGATCTCGTACATATTCTTCAGCATGGATATGTGGAACACATTGCGTATTCCATCCAGTTGTGGTGGTAATGCCAGACGTTATGCAACATCACCGACTCTTTCGAGGATTTTGAAAGTCCCGACGAATCTTGGTGACAACTTGCCTTTAATTCCAACCGCCTAATCCCACGGCTTGGAGACACCTTTAAGAACACATGATCACCAACCTGAAACTCCAGGTCTCTCCTTCTATTGTATGCATATGCCTTTTGCCTTTGTTCTACTATCGCCATTCTTTCTCTGATAAGCTTTACCTTCTCTTTAGTTTCCATTATCATCTCTGGTCCTAGCGTTTGTCTTCACCAGCTTCATACCAACATATTGGAGATCAGAAACTCCTGCCATAGAGTGCTTCAATGGTGCCATTTGTATACTAGATTGGTAGCTATTATTGTAGGCAAACTCCACAAGAGGAAAATGTTCATGCCAACTACCTCCAAAGTCTAGAATGCATGCTCTAAGCATATCTTCAATCACTTGATTTGTTCTCTCCGTCTGACCATCAGTTTGCAGATGGAATGCTGCGCTGAAGTTTAGTTTAGATCCCAAGCAATAGTGTAGTCCTTTCCAAAAATGGGATGTAAACCTAGGGTCTCTATCAGACACAATAGATACTGGTACCCCATGTAATCTAACAATTTCCTTTACATACAAAGCAGCTAGAACATCAATTGACCACTTGTTCTTTACTGGAAAAAAGTGAGCGGACTTAGTTAAGTGGTCAACGATCACCCATATGTCGTCGAATCCACCTCTAGATTTAGGCAGTCCGAAAATGAAATCTATCCCTATACCTTCCCATTTCCATGCCGGGATTTCTAGGGGTTTACGTTTACCTGCAGATCGAAAGTGTTCTGCTTTGATTTTCTGATAGGTTAAGCATTTGGCAACAAATTTTGCCACTTCCCTCTTCATATTTGGCCACCAAAAACTAATTTTCAAGTCCTAATACATTTTAGTAGTTCCAGGATGAATTGTATACCTGGTCTTATGAGCTTCCTCTATGATTGCTTTCTTTGTTTCTGCATGGTCGGGTACACAGACTCGGCCACAGAACAACAGTCTTCCATCTTCTGTTAAAGAGAAGTCCGGCCTCTAGTTCAGATTAACCTTAATTTCCACGAGCGTAGGGTCATTGTCTTGAAGTGCTATAATATCTTCAATAGTGTAGGTTATGCTCTAACACTAGTAATCAGACATCCCTTCTTCTTGGTGTCGGCATCTAATCTAGCTTGGCAAAGTCTTCTGGCAATCTCCATTCACCCACCATGAGACTTGACAAAGTAGCCATTGGCTTCTTGCTAAGAGCATCTGCCATAGCATTTCCTTTTCCTGGATGATATTGGATAATGAAGTCGAATTCTTTAAGATACTCCAACCACCTCCACTGTCTCATATTCAATTCCAACCAAGAAAATAGATACTTCAAGCTTTTATGGTTAGAAAATACAACGAACTTCTCACCATAAAGATAGTGACGCCATATCTTCAAAGCAAAGACTACAGTAGTTAGCTCCAGATTGTGCATAGGGTAGTTGTCTTCATGCTTCTTTAATTGCTTGGAGGCGTAGCATATCAACTTCTCATTTTGCATTAACACATAACCTAGGCCGATTCTGGATGCATATGTATATACTTCAAAACTTCCACCCGTTATTGGCAATGTCAGTACAGGTGCTGAAGTGAGGTGCTCCTTCAATGCCCTAAAACTCTCTTCACATTCGGCAGTCCATGTAAATGGATTTTCCTTCCTGGTAAGTCTGGTCAGTGGTACAACTATCTTGGAAAAATCTTTAATGAAATGACGATAATAACCGACTAAACCCAGAAAGCTTCTAATCTCCGACATAGTTATCGGCCTTGCCCAGTTCTTCACAACTTCTACCTTAGATGGATCTACAGAGATTCCCTCCTCGGATATGATGTGGCCAAGGAAAGATACTTCCTCCATCCAGAATTCACACTTGCTAAGTTTGGCGTAGAGTTGATTATCCGTAAGCACTTGCAGAGCAACCTTCAAGTGTTCTTCATGCTCTTCTTTAGACTTGGAGTAAATGAGGATGTCATCAATCAATACCACTATGAACTGGTCTATGTATGGTCTATAAATATTATTCCTAAGTTGCATAAAGGCCGTTGGAGCATTTGTTAAGCCAAAAGGCATAACCACGAACTCGTAGTGACTATATCTACTCCAGAATGCAGACATGTGTATATCTTCTTCTTTAATTCTCAGCTGATAATAGCCCGATCTTAGATCGATCTTGGGAAAGTATTGTGCACCAAAGATCTGACCAAACAGCTCATCGATGCGGGGCAGTAGATACATGTTCTTTATTGTCAATGATTTAACTGACGATAATCAATGCAGAGCCTCATTAATCCATCCTTCTTCCTGAAAAACAGTATAGGTGCTCCCCACGGGGATGTGCTGGGCCTAATAAAATCTTGATCTAATAATTCATGGATCTACCTTTTCAGTTCCTACAATTCAACAAGGGACATGCGATATGGAGCTTTGAAAATAGGGGCTGCACCAGGAAGTAATTTGATGGTAAAGTTTACCTCTCGTTCAGGTGGTATACCAGGTAAGTCTTCTATAAATACATAAGGATAGTCTCTGGCTATGGGAATGTCTTCTAGAGTTGGTTTCTTCTTCTTCAATCGCCATGACAGAAACTAGGAAAGCATCACAACCCTAGTTGATCAGCTTAGAAGCCTTTAGAGGGATATCAAGATAGGGTGTTTATGATAGCGGGTGCCAAGTGATGGAGTTGGAAGGTTTGGTCTTTTGAAGGTGACCCTCCTATGACGACAATTTACATCGGCATCATATTCGATTAACCATCGACACCTATTGGTCAATATTTAGAAGCATTAGATAGCGTTCAGGTTGATTAAAGCGGTGCATAACGGAGCCATTGGAAGGGTAGTGAATTCGAAAAGGAACTATATTGTCGGGGTTTTTTTCTCTCTCTAGATTCTAGAGAGAGAGGCTCTGGGTTTCTTCGCCGGCTAGGCGGCTATTGGGGGGTGGCCGTCGGCCGGGTGCCGGCGGTGGCTCGCAGGGTGGTATGGCGTCTTCATCTGCTGGTGGGGAGGCTTCGCAGGGTTTGGCAACGGATGCTATTCCGACGGGGCAGCTTTCTTATGTGCAGATACTATCTCAAACCAAACCGCCTCCACTGGTTAACATCGGTGTTAAACCGCCTGGATTTATTGATGCTGGGGAACCAACAGTTTTCTTCACACGAGAAGAGGTTAGTAGATCAATAGCTCCTCTCAACCTAGCAGTAATTGTGCGATGCACATATGGAAGGAGTTCTATTCTGGTTTTCAAAAGCTGTTTATCTCAGAGACTGAGCCTCAGAAATTACTATATTGTTAGCACTTTAAATCAATGCCACCTATCCTTCGGTTTGAGGAAGAGGAAGACTACCTTAAGGTTATTCTGAGGAGGAACCTATTTTAAGGGCATGTTATTCAGGTTTTTCAAATGGGATGCTCACTTTGATTCAATGTGGATCCAACAATAATGCAATAGGGGGGCTTTCCAATGCTTCTGGTAACTTCTACTTCCAGGATTTCATAAGATCTATTGCGGTAACCTTGGTCATGTCCTAAGGATCCATGAGCCTCCCAGGCTCTAACGCAAACCCAGGGGCCTTTGTCTGCGTGGGAACTTGATATCGCCAAAGCTAGACCGATAGAATCTGGATTGGATGCGGGCAGAAGGATTCTGGCAGAAAGTTAACTACTACAGGGTTTCAGCGATTTGTAGCTTCAGTCAAAACTGGGGCATGCAGTCTCGAGTGCAATAAAAAACTAAAAGATCCTGATGTGGTTAATGGTCCTCTAGCTCAGCACAGGAGACGCAACATCATAAAGATGAAGCTGCTGGGAAAGAAACTGGCGTCAGAAAGATATTTCATCTAGCATATTGTCCCGCCTATGGAGCTATGTGGTGGCGCAGATAGCCAATGACCCTCCTTTGGTGTCAAAAGGAACCTTCTTATCTTTTTTCAGTTACTGCTATTCATGAGGTTGATGCTTCTCCGATAGGAGTCCTGGGAAACTCTAAACACAGCCGTGACCTGATACAAGGTGTGCATGAACCTACTATGGACATCATGACAAGCTCTAAAGACCCTTCGGAAGAGGACGTGACCACTGTTTCGCAGTCTGCTCAGGTTTTATAGCCAGGGCGTCTTTCTTCAGTGCATGGCCTGCTTGGGAATGCCAGTCCTCAACAGTCTGTTTCTAGGTGCCTGTTTTGATGGGGAGACGCCGGCCGGAGAGTTGTCAGGGAGGGCCTCTCCGGTAAGGCACTCCGCCGGAGAAGATGAACTATTGCCATATCCAGATATTTCCAATTCACAGCCACCGGCGACTATAATTCAGAAGGTTGCTTCTTTAGCTTATTCGGAGAATATCTTCATGCCCTTTATGGTCAAACAAAAGGACTGTTCGGGTGAGAAAGTGGGAGCCCGCACTCGCTCGATTCATCTGGCTACTCGTCCTCATGATACCTCCTATTTTATTCTGGAATATAAGGGGTATGGCGAACCTAGCCTCTAGGTGGTCGCTAAGGAGAATTATGAAAAGAAATAATGTGGATTTTTTGGCTTTAGCTGAACCCATGTTTCCCTAGAAGAGCGGAGAATATTCGCTCATATCTGTGCATGGAGTCGGTTGTTGGTAATAGTGACCATAATGGACTTAAGCTTATGATTTCTGGAGAAACCTCACGTGCCAGTTGGTGAATCGTTCGGAACAGTAGGTCACTATGGCTGTGGTCAGTGATAACGGGGTTACTATCTTCATCACTATGGTCTACGCTAGCTGCCATTCATATAGAAAGAAGTTGTTGTTTGATGAGTTGATGGATTTCTCAAACACTGTAGATGTTCCTTGGTTAGTTGGTGGGGATTTTATTATGTTTCCCACTCCTTCAGAGAAGTGTGGTGGCAACCTGCCAACTTGCATGGCATGTTAGATTTTAATGCTTTCCTCTCTGGAGCAACTCTTATTGATTGGGCTTTATTGCTCAGAAGTTTCCTGGTCGAACAACCGTACGGGGACTTCTTCTATCAGAGCTAGACTGGATAGATTTTTATGTAATGTCTTCATGTGGCGAAACCTATTTCAGCATCCAGGTTAGGCATCTTCCTAGGGGCCCTCTGACCATGCTCCTATGTTGCTGTCTTTTCTTCCTAATACTCGCCCCCCAACCAGATTTATATTTCTTTCTATGTGGTGTTCTCATGAATCTTTCAAAGAAACGGTCAAAGCAGTCTGGGAAGCTCCTTTTACCTGGCACTATAATCCCTTCGTTATCCTTCACATGAAGCTCAAGGCAGTCAGATCTGCGTTGCGTACCTGGAACAAGGTCACTTTTGGTAACATACATGAAACTCTAACCTTTCATGAAGAGCAGGCTAGGCGATGCAGGAGGCTTTTGACGAGTCTCCCACTCTAGGAAATCGCTCGGCTCTGGATGCAGCTAATGCAAAACTTAGGACGGCTATCAGTTGCGTGAGATGTTCTGGCTCAAAAAAGCTCGAATGCAATGGCTAGAAAATGGGGACAAAAATTACTACTTTTTCCATGCAGTTATCAACGGGAAAAGAAAGCGAAATACTATTCATAGGCTTCAGGTTAATGGCTCTTGGACTGAGGACCAGAAAACTCTCACAAGAGGCTGTCAATTATTTTGGATCTCTGCTTCAATCTTCAGACCATGCTATTGATGATTCCATCATCAATGTCATTCTAATCTGATCAATGATTGACCAAGATGGAGTTTTCTGACTGCCATCCCCACTCAGGAAGACATTAAAGCGTCTGTCTGAGCTTGAACCTAATGGTGCTCCAGCTCTGACGACTTCATGGGGCATTCTTCACTTCATGCTGGGACATAATTCAGAAAGAAGTAGTGGATGTTGTTGTCAGTTTCTTTCATGGGTACCCTATGCCAAGAGGAGTGACTTCTACTTTGATTACTCTGGTTCCTAAGACTGATAACCCATCTTATTTTGGTGATATATAGACCGGTTAGCTTGTTTAATTTCTGCTATAAAATTGTTTCCAGGATTCTTTGTGATAGACTGATTAATATCCTCCTCAGATTATTCGAAGGAAGAAGGGGCTTTTGTCAAAGGCCGAAGCATCCTTGATATATTTCGCTGGCCAGATAGCTATTTGAGACTGGGAAGAAAGGTTAGAGGTTACAATGTGTTGATGAAATTGGATATTAAAAATCTTATGATAGTGTGAGTGGGATTTCCTCTTTGCGGTGCTACAAAAGTTTGGGTTTTCACATAGATTCACCTTGTACATCGGTATGCTGATTAGTAACTGTGGTTTTCTGATCTTTTCAACGGTTCGCCAACTGGTTTTATTTTCAATCCACTCGGGGCCTTAGACAAGGTGATACCCCATTGCTCCAGCTCTCTTTATTATCATGGAAGAGGCTCTAAGTCGTGGTATCCAAAATATGGTGCACACGGGCAGCTACTTCCTTATTCTGGCCCAATAGCCCACCGGTTTCTCACCTCTTATATGCTGACGACACCCTTGTTTTTCTGAATGTGGGATTCGCAATGTGAAGAGACTGATGGACTTTCTTAACACTTATTTTGCCTCCTCTGGTCAGCTCATCAACTCGGCAAAAGGCTCCTTCATGATTTCAGTGAAAGCTCCCCCTCGGACAGTCAACAGAATTAATATGGCTACTGGTTTTAAAAGGGAAAAGGTCCTTTAAGGTATCTTGGTGTTCCTCTGCGTCCTGGAAGAGTGTTGGCCTCTGATTTCTCTCTCCGCTCGTTCAGAAGATCAACAGTAAACTTGCATCCTAGAAACCCAGATTAATATCCCAAGCTGGGAGAGTTACCCTTATCAGTTCGGTGCTTAATTCCATACCAGTTTACATGGCTGCTTCATCATGCATCCAGTAAGTATCCTCAATTATATTGATAAACCTTTGCTGCGTTTTTCTGGAATAAACATGATGGGAAGAGGCAACGGCACTGGGTAGCATGGTCTACCATTCAGCATCCCATTGATGAAGGTGGCCTGGGGATCCGCATTATCAACAGGTCCAAATTTCCTTAGCAGTTAAATCCATTTGGAACGTATACCATGGTGTTTCGTTCTGGGCTGTTTATGCTAGAAACTGTTTTATGGCTGGCAGAAAGTTTATGTTAAAGGGCATGTCTTCTAAACTTTGGTCAATTGCTCATCAACTAGTTCTTGATAATACTAGATGGATCCATGGCAATGGTGAAGATATCGATTTCTTATCTGATATCTGGATTGGTGATAGGCCGTTGCCAACTTGTTATTGTTCCTTATGAGGGGGATAGCATTAAACTTAAGGAGTCATCTTAGACCCTGATCATCCTATAAGACCCTGCTCCGTAGTGCGTCTGAGACACCCATTTCTGGCCCATAAGTCGAGCCAAATTCCTTGTCATATCATCGACGCCCCACATTGGCTCATCATCACCTAGCTGTCTTTATCAGATCATGGTTTTTCATTAGTTCAGATCACCTGGTGGGTTCTTCCTGGTCACATCAATAAGTCTTCATAATCATCATCGTAGCCTTATGAGTTAGGAGTTCAACGCTTCAAACCGCACGTTCAATCCGATACCCATGCAAGGATCAGATCTTTGTATGAGCCTTATGCTGAAAGTCTATGAAGGCACAAGGTCCCTGTCGCGTTCTACTTCAGAAAATGACACTATTGCCGTCGCATTCCTCCTCACATCGATTTGCCTTCATCCATAATCGATCATCTTCAGAAGGTGACACCTCGATACTCGCATTCTAATTTGGCTTTTAATTCCCTGAAAAATTGCCATAAAAATGTTTCAAAGGTTTCCTTCTATGGAAGCGACGTGTCGAGGCATCACGACCTGATAGCGACAAGGGGCTCGTCGCGTTTCTGGTTTCCATT
>JACBKR010001573.1:0-41449 GCA_014218235.1 Colocasia esculenta | reverse complement strand
TCTTGCAGCTGGTCGAACAAATCATCAATCTGCGGTAAGGGATATATGTTCTTCACTGTCACCTGGTTGAGCTTCCTATAATCAATGCACAACTTGAGTGACCCATCCTTCTTCTTTACGAACAATACAGGTGCGCCCCATGGTGACACACTAGGGTGAATAAATCCCTTGTCCAGCAAATCCTGCAACTGCTTCCTCAGCTCAGCTAACTCCGCAGGTGCCATCCGATATGGAGCCTTAGAGATAGGAGAGGTGCCTGGAAGCAACTCTATAGTGAACTCTATATCCCTAGCCGGTGGCAATCCAGACAAATCATCAGGAAACACATCTGGAAACTCCTGCACTACTTCAATCTCCTCAAGGGTAGGTGACTGATCAGCCTTCGGTACTAAGACCACGCTAGCAAGAAAAGCGTCATAACCCTTGTTCACCATCCTCATCGCCTTCATGGCGGAGATCACAAACCTTCCTGCTATGTTCCTTGGCAACGGATGTGAGAACTCATCCTCACCAGGAATACGAAAAGTAATCTTCTTTCCTCTACAATCCACCAAGGCATAGTGCTCCTCAAGCCAATCCAGACCTAGAATAGCATCATAGTCCTTCATCTTGAGCAAATAGAACCCAAATAAGCCTCAGTCCTCAATGCACACAGGTAAAGACGGAAAACACTTCCTAGTCGATACCGTTCCTGCTGGTGTGTGCACAGACAAAGGGACCTATAACTCCTCAGCATCAACTCCTGGCTCTACTGTTAACTGCTTCACAAACCGCTTGAAAATGAACGAGTGTGTGGCACCCGTATCAAACAAAACCCAAGCATGCACACCCATGACTAAGACCGTACCTTCCTTGACGTTCTCGGCTTGTTCTACATCCTCACGCGCAAGTGCAAACACTCGAGCTTGGGCTCGAGGTCTTCCTGGTCTCCCTGTCACTGGCGCTGCTGCTGCTTTCGCTGCTGGGGCTGGCGTTCCACGCTGAACACCCTGCTGCAGTCTTGGACAATCTCTGATCTGATGCTCGGTGCTGCCACACTTGAGATGTCACGCCCCGACGCGGAATATCGGAGCGCGAAGGCAGTTGCAAGAAAAAGGTATAGAGCGAGTACTAGACATCAAACCATTGCACATTGAATAATGCTAAAGCAAATCTTTCTCATAATAACTTTTCAAATGTCTAGTTACAACCACTAATATCAGAGCCATTCTATAGGGCCCAATTACATTGCAATAAAAGGAAATAACTAACTACAACTCTAAGATAACATAAAGACTCGAGGGTACTCCTGACTTCACTCTTGGTCATTCCCTCCTCGTGAGTGTATGTGTCATCCTCGGTCTCACCTGAGAACACAACATCAAATAACGTAGGGTGAGCGATAACGCCCAGTAGGACTTAATCTCAGGCTCAAGCAGGCTTTAAATAATTAACGCATTTAATGGCAGAGTATCTAAAGATAGCAGGTACAAGAGAGTCAAAATATAGCAAGAGATAGCACAACAGGTAACAGGATAGCACAATAGCACGAGATTGAGTATAGTTTCCAAAAATAGCACAAGTATCGAGTATAGCACGAATAGCAGGATGGCCATAGCACAACTAGCACAAGTATAATAATAGCACGACGAGTATAGCACTTGTTTGTCATTCTAGACATCGAGAGAGTATAGCACGTTTTGTGTTTTGATTGTCATATAGATAGTAAAGATAGATAGCACTTGTGTGTAATGCCAAACACTCTGATCATTTAACTCCCATGGGCACTAGCACTTTCGGGCGCATCCTAGGACCAGATCGGGCCTTTATATATTGCCAGGCATTGGTTATATCGTATCTTTAGACAATCAGTCAATGGCCAATATAGAGTACCAAGAATAGTTAAGAGCACTAGATGAATAGACGAGATAGAGAGAGAACGTGAATAGACGAGCGAGTAGAGTATAGATGAGAGCTAAGGGTAACTCACGTAAAACAACGAGTAAACAGGCGATAGTAACAGTTGCACAAACATGCGCACGTCGTATTGGCAGTTAGGTGGAATTCACGATCTTCCCGCTGGCCATGTTATGCACAAGTCCAGAGGTCCGACGTGATTCAAGGTAAGAGCGAGAACTTCTAATAGCCGTTTGGATCATATTGATCACTAAAGGTGTAATGGGTGTTAGGGTACAACCGGCTCGTCGACCATGTGGGAATCCATGATCAGAGGAGACTTACGGAGGCCTTGTGCAAGGGTTCACTAGTTCAGCGAAAGGAATATCCGACGGAGAGTTCACCACAAGACAAGTAAAGTGTATATAAAACAGGTGCTCGACGTTCTAGAGGAATTCTAGAACAGTGGAGCATCGATATCGGTATATAAACAACGCTAGAAACGAATACAAGTCCTTTAAAATAGGGCAATTAATATACGTTATTGAAATAAATTACCAAATACATTATGAGATATTTTATGCCAGATTTTAGCCATATATGGATGGTTCATGTGTGTGCATGTGTACGAGAGATCAAAGATAGAAAAGAAGTCGTGAATATGTATTTTAAAGCATTCAATATAGCTCCAATTTAAAACAGGTGTTTTTACTGCGTATGTGACTGTAAAAAGGCGTAAGAATATTGTAGAAAGTGAGGTAACAAATTATGGGTTTTCATGCAAAATCCTGTGAAGCGACGTACCATGAGGGTCGCGACACGGTCATGATGGAACGCGACAGGGTCCTGTACGGGTCGCGACATGGCTGTCTGCTCAAGCGGCCAGAACGCGACGGGGTCTCCTGTCGCGTTCAGAACGCGACAAGAAGAGGCGCCGCGATGGGCTTGAGAACGCGACCTGTCAGGTCGTCGCGTTCTCAGGTCCGTGGACTGAGTCTGACAGAGTTCTGCTCTGTCTTGGATTGCGGTCCAGAATATCAGATTTTGATACAGGGTCGTTCAGAAAATCATAACTAATTGTATACACGATGGAAAATCATGAAACTAGTGGCAAATGAAACTAGAATGCAAGAGTACTTCCAGTAAATAGGAATTAGAGAGAGAGCATGGTTTGAGCATGAACAATAACGAGTAACACAGAACATGATACACAGAGCAAGATTGATTTAATTCGAGCAACATGCTCAACAAAAATTAGGGCTTTCAGGGGCAAAAGATCCCTAACAACATGAAGTGTCTACAGTAAAATTTTGTAGCATGGGATCAAGTGTACATGGAGATATAATTCAAACAGGATGACTCGGAGTTATCATGTTTGCAGAACTTCTAAAATCAAGAACAAAAGATTGGCTCGATGAAAAATATGAAACAAGAGGGCTTTTTTTCCTAGTGATTGGAACTACCTATAGATGGATTTGATTTAGTTTTGCTTGTGAGAATGCCTACCTTTGACTCGATTTATCTTCTAGGGCTTAGAACTCCAAGAACGAAGAAGAAGTTTGATGGATCTTTCTCTCCTCGATTTCTCCTCCTCCTTGGCCTCTTCTCCACGTCCAAGAACCCCTTTGCACGAGCTAGGGCCGGCCATGAGGGTTTAAGAGGTGATTTATATAAATACAAGTTGCTATTCCTACTACTACTCAAATTCCTCTTATTACAAGATTTCCTAACTCAATCTTCCTTTCTTGCTTTTCAACCTCTAATTGGGTTAGGATAGTATCTAAATTCGTGCTAGACTATATGGGGTAGGTTTAGGAATCCAATTCCAACTCTTATTGCCTCTTTTAATGCTTAAAGAGTCCTTTTCTATTTAGGAGATATTAAGACTTCGAATTTAGGGTATTTTATTTTATTTACTATTTGTAAATTCATATTTTACCCAATAAGTTATAGAGGATCCATTAAGCAAAGCCCATTACTCTTTTCCATTTAATGGGTTTATTAATGCTCTTTTCATTGAATATCCATTTAGCTGAGTTTTTAATTTATTATTTAATTTTTATTTTTCTCAAAAATTTCGGTGCTACATGAGACACTCCCTGCTAGCTTCCAACATTCGGTGCCGTCGTGCGCTCTTCCGCAGTGAGGACACATCTTCTTGTCGCTGAGCCTGAAGCCGGGGGACTGCAGTGCAACTGCCTGCTGACTGGATGCCGCTGGACGCTGTGGTGATTGGTACACGGCCTTCTTCTTGTCCTGCTGCTGGAAAGGTGGTGCAGACCTCTTCTACGATGCCTTCTTCTCCTCGAGATACTGATCCATCTCGATCTCCTGCCTGCATGCTGCGCTGAGAGCCTCGTCCAGAGTACAGTGGTCAAACGCCACAATCCTCGACCTCAATGATGGCTTGAGACCCATCATAAACTTCTTCTCTTTCCTGCGCTCATCAGCTACTATATGGGGAGCATATTTAGACAGTTCGGAAAACTTGACCTCATACTCCAATACCGTCATGGAGCCCTAAGTGAAAGAAAGAAACTTCTACTCCATCTTGTCCTGGATGTGCTTGGGGATGAACTTGGCTCGGAAAAGCCTTGTGAACTCATCCCAAGACACCTCAATCATGCCATCCTCGAACCTGGTGCGAAGTAAAGAGGCCCACCACACATCAGCTCTCTTCTGCAAAGCACAACTCATAAGCACCAATCTAGACAAAACCTAAACTTAACACAAGTACAATGATATATTTTAAGTACCTGTAGCATATAGGTGGCCAAGCTAACTTTGTTTTCCTCAGCACACCTGATGGCTCGGAAGATCTTGTCCACTTCTCTCATCCAGCTCTCTGCCAAAAGTGGCTAACTCTCCCCCTTAAAAGAAGGCGGAGCCATCCTCTTGAATCTCTCCATGATGGAAGGACCACCATGGCCATGCTCCTGAGGAACTAGAGCTGGAGCCTGAGCCTGAGACAACAAGCAACATAACAATCATACATTTAATAAAATAGACTACTCCTATTTACCAATTCTAACCTGAGCCTATAGCTGAGCCTGCAGTGCCGCCTCAGTGTGCGCCTGTGTCTGCATTGCCTATACCAGGCCTTGCATGAACACACCATAATCCACAGGTGGTGGTGGAGGAAGTACAGTAGGACCCTGGGGTGCTGGGGCCTGCTGCTCACCCCTGTCCTCACGCCTCTGCTCATCCTCCCTGGCCTTTGCACCACGCCTACCACGGGTAGCCATAGCCTGTAAAACAAATTAATCTAGTTAGAAACTAAGTTATTTAGTCCTAACTATTTTCTTAACTATCTTTCATTCATTATTAGTACTTTCTACATATGTGGACAAATTCTATAAAGACTTTGCAATATATGAAGATGATGGTTTATTCATGTACAATCTCAACCTTGGGCTTGATACCAATCCTATAACGACCCTCTTTATACCGGTACGATTATACCAATACACATCGATATAAATGGCATTATTACAGTGGGACGTTTACCCAACACTATACGATAGGTTGAACGTACATGAACAAAAGAGTACAACGGAATAAATAAATATTCTCATTCCATCATCATCACATAATCCATAGTCTATATAGCAATAAAAGAAATAACAAGGTCACATTATTACAACTCCAAAAAATACATTGTCCATCACATTGATTACATACTATGAAAAGAAAGTAACTAGGTAGCAATGTCCACAAGTGATGCTACTCCTCATGCCGGAGTAGCTCCTCGCTATGTCCTCCTCAAGAACGGGGACACCTGTCTCACCTGTACGCCAAAGCAAGTATGAGTCTTCTAAAAGACCCAGCAAGCAATCCAAAGATAGCACCCTTACAATATCACATACACATGCTATTTTCCTTTAAAATGAAGTACACATGGCACATGCTTTATGACCAATTACAAATATCCATAAACAACTTACACATGCCTTCTACACATAACCTACAACATGATTCATGGTTCAACTCTATCCATATCATTGCACAATTCTACAAGTTTAGATCATGGAAATATGTACAATATAAATAACACACCTAGCATGATATCTAATCATTTTCACATGCTATTATATCACTTATTCACATGTTTAGCTTGCTGTTTTAATATACATAAATTCATTTACACAAAATTCACATCTTTTCACATACTAACACCTTCACATTACACTATCACATGTTCACTTTTCACATTTGCACATTTTCACACTTTACAATTAATTTGCCATGACACATAGTCCGACCACCATAAGAAGGACACACTTTACATACACATACCTGTCACCTAGGCAACACAGTGACGAATCTTGGTTAACTGCGCAAAACCAGGAGAAGCCCTCTCCACCCTAACCAGTGGTACTTGTCCACCTCCAGGATTTCATCCTAATGCCATAGGATATCACACACATGAGCCTTCCATAGGACTTTACTACAGTACGGCTCCATAGCCCTCTATGGTAGCAGTGTCAATATTGGCACAATTTCACATTATCACTTTATCACATTCACTATATGTACAATTTATTCCTTTTTCACATGCACTTTAAATAACATTCATATTTTAGTTTACAGAATTTAACCATATTGTTTCACATGATAATTAAATCATAACAAAGTCCTAATCATGCTGCTAATCACTGAATTCCACATGCTTAAAATTAACATGCTTATCATGGTCAATTGCCCTTGTTAAACTAATAATAGTACCTACTGTTGTCAAAACAGCATGAAACTTTCATCACAGACTTCACACAGGTTATATATCACATACCTAGATTTTCAGATTTTTCAAAATATTAAAGTGAATTTTAGTAATTTAAGCAGACTTCATGCTAATTTAACAATTTATTCACTTAAGCAAGGTTCACAGTAAAACAATCATACCTAACAATTCTAATGCCTGAAAATAGTAACCCTAATATCATGGAAAATTTCTGAAACCCTAACATGCAACAATTTCATTTATTCAGAATTTAACATGGTCAAATCATGCTCATTTCCTAATGCAGAAATTATATTAATTAAAACTATGCACAGAAATTCGACTGAACTTTATGATATGACCTTCTGACCATGCCTGACCAACCATAAAATTTACAGCATGAACAGACAACTATAAGTCCGAAAATCACAGCACATGGCTCAAATACATATTTCTAAAAAACCTGAAGAACTTGGCAGTAATGGCCTTGCCGCCAACATGGGTTAACGACACACGATGTTGCTGCCAACTCAAAATCTTGATGGCAACAAGCTTGTCGTCAAGTTCCTATTTGCAGAAAGTGCAGACTGAACGCACATAACATGGAGAAATTGGGGTTTCAGGACACGAGGAAAAATCCATAAAAATGCCTAAGACCTAAAGGACATGTGTAGAGATGAAATCCTTCGATTACTTGCCTTTGAAAAATTACTAATGGGTTAATTAGGTCAAAGAATCTATTCTCGGCCAAGCCAAGAAGATGCATAAACTCCTCCCAGATCCAGTCTCTGTGTTGATGCAGATCGCTCACCGGAGTCGGGGAAGATTCACCAATGATGAGAGCACCTCCCAGTCGATGTAGATCGCCGGAAGAAACTCCCAAATCGCCAGATCGAGCCTTGCAAAGTCCGGTTTTTCTCACCCAAAAACCCTAGGTTTTCCTTTGGGCGAAAAGGCTTAATCTTGCCAGAAACTAAGTATTTTATAGAGACAAAGGGTCAGGGTATGCGTTGGTTAGGTTTCCTACCGTTGAAGGGTAGTTTCCTAATCTAGAACGCAAGAAACGCAAGAAACGCAGCCGTTTCCAGATCTGGAATCGCAATAGAAACGGAGAAGTAAACGCCAACTTTGCTGCCGTTTACAAGAAATCAGCATCCATCGATCTGGACGTCAACAAGAAGTCAACGGCACACTGCTTGCCGTCAACCTGCCCTTAACGTCAAGGGATATTGACGTTAACTGGCATTTCGGCCAGAACACATAAAATTAAACAAACATGCATTCACACATCAAGTATATACATTATACACAATATTATTTAAATATAATATGTACAGAATTAAATAAAACAACATGACAGAATTAAACACGTAGTACACAAGTAAATGAATAACATGCATATATACAAACATAACATGAACAAAGTTCAAGTAAAATGAACAAAGTTCGAGGGCCTTACAAGAAAGGCAGTGATAAGTCATATGATGATGAGGGAATGAAAGTTATATGAAGATGTAGCAGAGAATTCTTTATTCATTCCAAACAGTCAATGACGAGCGGTGTTACTTAGCAGCATAGTGGAACCGTCCTTGTATTGGCAGATAATAGAAGCACATAAAGTAGATGAGAATTTGGCCGAAATTGTGAAGATGGAAGATGTTACTATTGATGATGATTATGTGGTCAGATTAGGAACAGGTTTTATGTCCCAATTGAAGCAGGAGTGAAGCAGAAAGTTTTGGAAGAAGCACACCAATCCAGGTATACTATTCACCCGGGAAGCACAAAGATGTATCAAGACTTGAAGAAATATTTATGGTGGCCGAACATGAAGAAAGAAATAGCAGAATTCATAGCAAGATGTTTGGTATTGCAACAGGTTAAAACAGAACACCAAAGGCCAGGGGGTTTATTGCAGCCATTACCCATTCCACCATGGAAGTGGGATGACATAGCCATGGATTTTGTTGCAGGATTGCCCAGGACAGCGTCTAGTCACAATGGTATATAGGTCTTTGTTGATAGATTGACAAAGGTGTGCAGATTGTTAGCCGTGAGTATGTCATGGGTAGTGGACAAATTGGCAAGATTATATGTGGATAGAATTGTGTCGTTGCATGGAATTCCAGTATCTATTGTTTCAGACAGGGATCCCAGGTTCACTTCAGGTTTCTAGAGAAGCTTGCAGAGAGTAGTTGGTACTAAATTGAGGTACAATTCAGCATATCATCCCCAGACAGATGGACAAACGGAAAGAACAATCCAGACCATTGAAGATATGTTACGAGCTTGTTGTTTAGTTTGGGGAGGCGGTTGGGAGCAGCACTTAGGCATGGTGGAATTTGCTTACAACAATAGTTATCACACAAGTATCATTTTTTAAAAAATATGAAGCTTTGTACGAAAGATCTTGGTAGAACACCTTTGAATTGGCATGAAGTAGGGGAGAGGCAAGTTATGGGACCGGAATTAGTGCAGCAATGTGCAGAGATGGTCAAGTTCATCAAAGAGAAGCTTCAAACAGCCTATAGTAGACAAAAAAGTTATGCAGACACAAGACATAGGCCATTGTAGTTTGAAGTTGGTGACTATGTGTTCTTAAGAGTTTCTATGACAAAAGGTGCTTTGAGGTTCAACAGAAAAGGTAAATTGAGTCCAAGATATGTAGGTCCATTCCAGATTCTGAAAAGAATTGGTGAAACAACATATAGATTGGAGCTTCCAGCAGATTTTACAGATGTTCATGATGTATTCCATGCTAAGATGATACATTCATGACCCTTCACAGATTGTTAGCTATACTCAGAATGATTTGAAACCAGATATGTCCATGCTAGAGTATCCAGTGCTAATTACAGGATGGAGAACACAAAGGCTGAGAAATAAGGATATTGAACTGGTAAAAATCAGATAGGAGAATAGGCAAGGTGGTGAAGACACCTGGGAATTGGCAGATGAGATGTACAGAACGTATCCATACTTGTTTGAGTAAGCTTTTAATTCTTTTAGGTGATAGTCTTATATATGATGAATTGTTGTTGAAATTTCTTTCTGAATTTCGAGGATGAAATTTCTTTTAAGAGATAGAAATGTAATATCTTGATCTTCCAGATTGTAGTTTGCCAGGCTTGGGGACCAATGAGTGGCTCATTGGTTGTGTCTGGTTATGTATGAATGAGTTTGGTTATTGTGTAGCAAGGTGTGAGGTGGGGGGGGGGGGGGGGGGGGGGGTGGGAAACCTCAGCTCAACAGACCTCTGTCGCGTCCATTAAGAGCGTGACCAACACAGTCGTCGTGATTCTTCATGAACGCGACCACCTGCTACGTCGCAATTCAATCGCCGCTTTCCGTGGGCGCGGCTGCATACGTTCCGCATGGCGCATGCAGAAGTGTCACAGCTTAATTGCGACGGTGAGGTACGTCGCGTTTTAAACGCGACAGCCCAATACGTCTCGATTTAGCATGTAGTCTATTTTGGCTCCGAGCCTTGGCCAAACATTGCAGGTTGCACTGTTCAACTGAAGGGGAGCACTGTGGAGGTTTTAGCCGGCGATTTGGGGTTGTTTGTGCAATCTTCGGCGTGTTTCAATGCGAGGAAGTGCTTCGGAGCGTGGGAAACGCCAAGGGAGCATCGTTTTTGCATTCTTCATATTGGTAGGGGGACTTTCTTCTTGTTTTGATTGTGTGGATTAGGTTTGAGGTTTTTGGAGTATGGAATTACTTATGTTCAATAGTAAGCATGCTTAGGTTACTGTGTGGAATGTTATTTATAGCTTTTACATTATGTATGGGGTGTTAGTGTGATTTTTGGAATGAAGGAATAGGGTGTAATTCTTCAGTTTGAAAGACGATGGACCCAGACATCACGTTTTGAACGCGACGACTTGTTCGATCGCGATTCAGGTTTTAAAGGCAACGGGTTGGTCTGTCGCGATTTGGAGTCTTAATAGCGTCCACTATGTTCATCGCATTTTCAGATGTGGCCACCTGAGCTGTTGGGTTTTGTGGCCAGTCTGTCCCTTCTTGGTTGCACATTGCTTGTGCAGTGTGGTTTAATTTATTCAAAGCATGTAAGCGATGCATCAGTACTTACCGTGATTGGAAATGTTGAGTTTGCATGGATTTGTGTGCATAGAAAGTTGGGTTATCTAGCGCCTTCTGTGATTACCTCTCGAGTCAGATACCCCAGGTTCATTGTGAGCCAAGCACGTGGTTCTCGGGGTTTGTCCCAGTATGGTGTATACCGTCAGGGTTTGTGTCGTCTTCTTGGACACCCTTACTCCTGAGTTTGGGTTGTATGTCCAGAGGAGGAAAAGACGACAATGGACAGCGACTCGTGTTTGTGGGCATGCGGTCGCTTGTAGCGCGCTCGTGGTTGGGGGACGGACACCAGTAGATGTATTGGTCCCCAGCTAGTTCGATTTTCCAGTGCCTCACTTTAGGGAGCTTAGGCTAGAGTCCCTAAAGGTGTCAGGCATGGGCCTGGAGCTGTGTGGTCTGCAGGAGTGGTGTTGGTTGGTCTCCACAGTTCTTGACCTTGTTGAGGTGGAGCGGCAGCTGGACCTTTCATCCGTGGCTGCGAGACTGAGAGGTAGTCTTGTGTGGTTGTCTGAGTCAGTGGCTAGTGTTGCGAACTAGTTCTCGTGACTCGTGTGCGGCGTGCCCTTCTTTAACTTGTACACGTGTACGTGATTTTCCATTTATTTATTAAAAGTTGTACCTCGTACATATTTGGAATAGTTAATTTATTTACTACTATAGTACCATGCATAGGTAATGATATTTGTTATTTGAATGCAAGCCTTGTTTATGCTCTTGTACGGTTATCGTTCTTGCGGCTTTTGGGGAAGTTTCCCTACTGAGCCAGTGACTTGTGAGGCTCACCCCTTCTTCTTCTAAGTGAAGGAGAGAAGGAGGGTTCTCATCCCTCTTCTAGTTCGGGACTACATCACAGCGGGGTTGGGCCTTGGGGGTTTGTCCCAGGCAGTTGTACCTTGTACTTTGACTTTAGTTGAGAACTGGATATGTACATTTCATGTGAATATGTGTAAGATATGAAGTCTCATGTATGTTCAGCATGTTCTTTTATATTTCCACGGACATGTGTGTGTTGATATCCCTTGCGATACTTCGGTCGGTTCACAGGAGACGGAGTTGGGTCAGACTCGTTATTAAGATAATGGGTTTGAACGACAAGGACCGTCACAACAAATCCCTTGTAATTCATGTTGTGTAGACACACTCCTTACGCAGGTCGACACATCCTTCATACAGGTTGACCTGTATCATCATCTTATTGCAACATCTACTCCTTTTCTTTTGATCCAATATTTAATTTCTACTCTCACTATGGGTCATTTTCATGCTCTACTTTCTATGACCAAGTTCCCTACATTTAACTCCTTTCTCTCTTTACATAGGGAGCCTTGAGCTGAGGGGGAGTCTTAGATTAAAGGGGGAGACTTCATAAATCCTTCTCCACAACTTTTCTTTTGGCTTCATCATTTCTATTCCATAGACCTTCCTTTTTGGTCATTGACAAAAAGGGGGATAAATACTCTGAAATACATTCATACTCTGAATAAATATCGTCATATCTTTTTAGGAGCATTATGATTTCTGTTAGTTTTGTCATCACCAAAAAAGGGGAGATTGTTGACTCCTTTATCTCCATGACTATATATTTTGGTGATAACAAAACTTATCAGAATATTATTATATTTATCTAAATCATGTGTTTTTACCTTAATATCATTTTGGTTAAGTCTGTCAACAGGAGACTCAATGGAAATAAATAATACTTCAGGATCACCATTGTAAGTATTCTAAGTATTTCTAAGCTCACTAGATGGTGTTCAAATGCTTGTAAGTCCTTGTTGACATTCATAGTTTCATTCATAAGTTCATGTTTTTCCATCACTGATAATCTTTTCATAGTTTCAATCGAAGTCAAGTTTCATCTTCTATAGCTTTAAAACTTCATTATCTGAAGTCCACTTCATCATATCCGAAGCTGGCACTTCGTCTTGCATGCTTTTGGTCGTGTTCAGTCGAAACTCAACTTCATCATATCCGATGTCATATATGAAGCTTTAAATCTATTGATGCGTTGCTTTTCGTTTTATGCGAAGTTTACTTCAAAGTTCCACTTCGACCGACGAAGTTGATTTCTGTTTATCCGAAGTTCACTTCGTCATATATAAAGCTAACTTCATCATATCTGAAGTTATATATGAAGCTTCACTACGACCGACAATGTTCTGAACTATTTTATACGAAGTTACACTTCATAATATACGAAGTTACACTTCATCATATCCGAAGTTTGACTTCAACCGTTTGTGTTGTTTTCTGGTCATATCAAAACCTCAATAAAATATGCGATTGACTTTATCATAACAATTGTTTCCTGCATATTGATTGTTCTAATAGATTATCTTTAATACCCTGATCATCTTTTTCATAACGAAAATCTTTATTATGTTGATCAAGAAAGATTATGAGTAAACTTTATTAATGATCGTTGTTTTCAATATCATTTTATTCAAGCTATTATCCTTGAAGAAAACATTTAATCATTGCATATCTTCTGATTAAGGAACTTTATGAAAACATCCTTGATAATATGATTACATTATTCATAGTTTTGTTTTAAATGTCCTTAACATTTGAACGTGTGAAATTCAAATCTCCCGCTGTTTGCTGAATATCTCTTATGTATAAGCATTCAAAATTATCTTCACATGCATAGTCTATTGCTGGATATAGTTTCCATACAGTATGACTTTTTGACTGACTACTATTTTCATGACAAGTCTTCTAACACTTTACGTGTGAACAGAAAAGAACATACATGTTTATGGCTTAGTTAGTCACAGGACACAGCTCCCTTGCAGAAATTACTTTACGGTTTGCCATTCTTATGACAAGTCTTTTTATGCTTTATGCGGTGACAGAATGGACATATCTATTTCTATATAACACCTTTTTTCATTGACTGAAGACATCTCTCTTAGCATTTAATGCCTGCAAGTTTTCGGTAGTCACATGTTTCTACAACGTAAGACCTCCTCCGAGTGCATGGAAACAAGTATCGAGAAATGAGAGACAATGGCTGCTTCAACGGATATCTCAACGGCTAGCAGAGATGCCCTTAAAAAACAATGGTTGTAAAGAAGAAAAATGAAGTGAACAGGCATACACAAGGAGATCTTCACCACCATTGAGATTAGAAGAGTAGTGCCCCCTAACTCCACGTCCATCTGCTCCGAGCTCTCCTGAAGCTTCACTTAGATTTTTATTTTGAGATCCTGATGTTCTGAGAGAATAGCATCATAGTTTCAATTTCCTTCTCTCTCAGTTCGTGCCTCAGATCAAGCACTGCATTATTGTATAAGCTTGGTCTGGGCCATCCCTTCAACTCTTCTGTTAGAGTGCACCTCTTCCTGTGTGAAGAGAAGACCTACTGTGAGTAGGTGTTTAGTTCCCCTTGTTGAAGCCTGTTGCTACAGGTGGGTAAATTGCCCCTTCGGGGTTGATGAGAAGGCCAGCAGGTGCTGGATGTGTAAGTGTCCTTAAGGGGGACTATACCCTTGGTTCGTGAAATCCCAAGAGGTTGCTTGGGGACTGGACGTAGGACCTCCTTTGGAAGTGCTGAACCACGATAAAACTCTCTTGTGTTGTGTGATTGTTTTTATCTTATTCCGCTGCTCACTAACTCTAACACCTGTGTTTAGTGTTTCTGTTTGAAGTTATTTTAACAAAAAAAATTCAAGATTTATTTTAAGCTATCCATTCACCCCCCCTCTGGGCTTACAACCTGGACAACATTAGCATGTAACGGGAATATCCACTAGTTCAGCATATCAGTGGTGTCATACTAAAATACCTAGTAGATTCATTATTGCTCAACACAGATATTAAACGAATTCGGGTGCTCCTCCCAAGACTGGATCGACTCCATTTGTACATGCATTAGTCCAAAAAAGTCCAAAGACACAAATAGTCATTAATATCCCATATAGTCATGATTTCAATCATTTATTTGTTTAGTAATGAAGAGTTCCAAGGATTAGGTGAATACACACGATTGTATATTATAAGGATTAAAGAAGGGTTTAAAGTGTATGATCAGAATTCCAAATTGTAGAAGATGTTTTCAACTTGGGGATTTAATATGGAGATTGACATTTCATGTCGAAAGCCGAATAATTGAAGTTCCTATTCAAAGTCAGTGTTTCCAGATCGAAAGTCATATTTTGAATCAAAAATCAGACTTGTAGGCTGAGAATTAATATTCTAGAGGTTAGAAGGCAAAGTTATAGTTTGAGTATCAAAATGTGGATCATGTTCGAAATCTTCGAGATTCCAGTTTGAAAGTCGGGTTTCAAAGTCAAACTCTCGGTCAAAATTGAAGACTCGAGCTAATAGTTGAGCTTCCAATAAAAAATCGAAGTTTCCAGTTAAAAGTCATAGACAACACTGTATCAAAGTTAAAAGGCACATTAAACAGATATTGAACTAAATCGAAGTGTAACTTAATGTCGAGGTCAGACTTTTAGAAGTCAAATATACAAAAGCTGAATTGAAATTGAACTTACATAAGTTGAATTGAACATACAGTAGTTGAATTAAATAGAACTGTTAGAAGTCGAGTCAAACTTATTGAAGTCGATTCGTGGTCGATTATTCTGAAGTTAGATCAAATCAAATCATCTATGTCCCAAATACAAAGTCGGGGTTACGACTCGCATCGCCGAGTCAGAATGCCAAGTTTCAGGTCAACTAGTCGGGTTAAAGTGACGAGTTAACAAGTCAATATATCAAGTCGAGTCACAAGTGGAGACCAGTATGCCGAGAGTAATGAGTGAGAGAGGAGAAAAAAGCTCTAGGGAGTCTAGGCGATTCTAGTCTGAGGGGGCCTGTGCGGCCACCTCCGGCCAACCTCTGGTGGATGATCAGAATTGTGTGTGGGGGGGGGGGGGGGGAGGGGGGAGATCCGACGACCCTCCGACTATCTTGGGCGCCTCGTTGGCCAACCCTCAAGCCAAGCACTCTCATGAGGATGGAAGGAGATGCTCTCATTCTAGAGGAAGAGCACATTCGCCTTCTAGGTCACCGATCTCTTCAAGACTGGTTGCTTGGAGCTCGCTCTTCAAATCACCGGACTCAAATCCTTCCTTGAGTTTACCTTTCATCCAACCAGAGATCAACAATGGCCTCAAGGTAGCAGTCTATAAAGTGGAGGATTCGCAAGATTTCCTATCTTCTTGGTCAAAATCTCTCGTAGGATATGTTATTCGATTGAAAACAACATACTATCCATTGCATGCTTTTATTAAATCAAGATGGGGAATGCCAAGTTTTGAGCTGCACATTCTTGTGAATGGCTTTTTCATTTGCAAGTTTGATGTGGAGGAGGATTTAAATCAGGTATTGGAGGGGTTTTGGACTATCAAAGGCCATCCAATAATCCTCCGGAGATGGACTCCTGATGTGAGAATGGAGCTTGATAGTATGAAGTAAGTCCCACTCTGGGTTGCATTTCATGGCTTGTCATTGCATCTATGGACAAAGGAGTTTATTACTGTAACGACCCTCTTTATACCAATACGATTATACCAATCCACATCTATATAAAGTGCGCCGTCACAGTGGGACATGTACCCAACACAACACAGAATGTAAAGATGTACACAAATATCAAAGAAAAGTACATCGGAAATAAAAGTAATTCTTATTCCATCACCACGCACATGCCACATCCTATATAGTAATAAGGTAAATATGACAAGTTCACAAATAACCAAGTCCATAAGTCCACAATACAATAATGTCTCACGTACTAAGCATAAGAAAAGTACAAGCTACAAGAATAGCTTTCCAAGCAGTAACTACTCCTTACGCTCGGAGTCACTCCTCGCTACCTCCTCATCAATCTCTGGAATACCTGCCTCACCTGTATATTTAAGCAAGATTGAGTCTACACAATAGACTCAGCAAGTAACCCATTGATCATATCCTTACACTTATCACAAACGCTCTACACAAGTATAATGCATTAAGTAAACTATCATATCATTTGCATGGCTATTAGCAAGTACTAAATAAACACGCTTTAACATACCAACTACACATGGATTTCATATGGCACGTGATGGTTAGTACAACTCATGAATATGACATTTCCCCACATATTTTATATTCAAATTAAGCACATACCTACTCATGATACTAACATTATATCCTTCTTATTAAACACATTCATATACCACAATTACTTATTCTTCGCTTACTGTTTTAGCATAAATAGAACATATTCACATGGTTTCACACTATTTCACATTAGATCACATTAACACATCACGTTCACATAATCATGTTGCACATTCACACTTATTTTCACACTTGTTTCACATATTTACGCCGTGATACATAGTCCGAACCACCATAAAGAAGGACATTATCACACACATATCACATACCGTCACCTAGGCAACACAATGACGAATCTTCGTAAACTGCACAGAACTGAGAGAAGCACTCTCCACCTATCACGCCCCAACATTTAGTAGTGGAAAATAAACGTCGAGAGCATGAGCGATACAAGTGTATGTATCACAGTCGAGTAATTCAGAGTAACAACTAAGTATAACACAAGGAATGAGACAATAATATTGCCAGCCAAACAACCTTTATTTCATTTCTATTCAACTAGTTTAAACATCTTACATCATCAGAGCCAATAACAGGGCCCAATATTGTATCTCAAATACATTTGACTCAATCAAAGGAAACCTAACTATTACAATTCTTGAACTCTAATCTTGCAGGCTGACTAGATATATGAATGGGTGCAGTTGAGCAGCTCATCACTCGTCCCCAGTCCCATCGTTCTCCAATTCCTCATACTCATCTCTGAAAATATTAGGGAAAATAAGTGTGAGCGCACTAGCGCCCAGTAGGATTTACATCTCATGGCGCGGGCATGCTTTACGTAATTAACATGTTAACATTGGCAATACTATCATGCAATGCTCATGACAATAATAATAGTAACAAATCCAAATCATAACATGTACGAGGATGGTTCAATAGCAGTTCATGACAATTTTCTTGTAGAACGAAACGATTATCAATGAGATAAATGAGAGTACGATCACTGACATGTAGGGAGAATTCAGTAGCAAGTAGTATGTGCCATAGGTTTCTCAAGTTGAATTCCGTAGAATTCCAATGGACAATGACATGTAGGATTCAATAACGATGACGAGTACAATAGAATTGGCCATTTAACATATAACAATCAATCAATCATCATTCATTCATTCAATAACAATTTGGAAATTACCCAGATCAATCTTGCATTCATTTAGGTGATTGCCGAACACCTCATTGGGTTATATACCCTCGTGATTAAGTATTTCGGGTGCTCCTCCCAGGACCAAACATGGCCCTATTTGCATAGGCATAGTTGTGAACCGAAGTTCCAATAGTTTCTGGTAATTCCATTCATTCATTTATGGCCACATGAATTCCAAGTAATGGACAATGATGAACTAAAGATCATGTCAATGATGATAGAGAACAATGCAAGGGGACATGATCCAGATTAATCTCTAAGTATAATGACTTATTCTTATTGGTCATATATTACATTCAATGGCTTGTTTTCAATGTTATCAAATCACTCTCACGAGAAGAAGATAAGAAGGGAAGTGCATTCTATCTTCCGGGTACTTCATGGTACAACCAACTCAGTCTTCATGAGGGAATCCATGAAGTACGGAGATTTACAGAGTCATAGAGAAAAGGTCGCTAGTCTATCGATATGGAATGATCGATAGAGATCTTCCAAATCCCCAAGAAAGGGTTGCCTATATGTGCAATGTGACGTGTAGAGCGTGTCTCAATCCACAGTCCACCGGTTAAAACGTTACGGAAGGCAAGTATCAAACATGCATGACATGTATGCAATGCAATCTATTTCATGGTTGCAGTACTTTAACATTTATCACTTTTCAATTATGGACAGGACAGATTACGAACATAACATATCTCAATCATATGATCACATGGTAGATAACATTAAATCAATCATTGCGCTTAGAATAGATATTCAAATCATTATGATTTATGTAGGTTATTCACTTTTAAGCCAGTGGATAACTATATGACATGATGCTGAAAATATGCATAAACAAGACTGGACAGTACATTAAAATAGTCTCGGGTCAGTTCTAAAATTCCGTCCAACACAGTGGACTTTTTCACAACACGATGTACGGTCAGATATAACTAACTGTGAAGGGATCAAATCGCGTCGGCCTTCATGGCTGTGTTTTAACTTGAATCGCATCGGGGAATGCTGACACGTTAAATAAAAACATTAAAATAACAATATAATAATTGGGCAAAAATGTTTGAGTGGGAAACTGGCTAAATCACGTTGGGTGTTCTCGTCGCGGTTCAGACCGACGCAGAAGCCCACGCGGCGCGAAGTCTCACGCGCGCCGTTGACTGGTCAGATGCTGAATCACGTCAGACCCCACAGACGTGGTTCACTTAACCGCGTCGGCCAAGGTCGACGCGATACCAGGCGCTGGAATCGCGTCGCTGGACTAGACGCGGTTCAAACCTCAGACCGAAAACGTGTGAAACAGAAACCGATCATCATGCAACACTTATAACTCTCTATCTACTGACATTTAGATAAAACTCTCAACATGAAACATGACGAGGACAACTAGTAGAAGAACTGTCATGTTTTGGGTTAGATCTAATTCGGTCTCGATTCTGTGAAAACCTCTAAAAAATGGAAAAAATCCTAAACATACGTGACTTCATTGCAACCTTCATGTCAGACCTATAACATGAAATATATTGACATTTAGACAAACTCTCAACACAAAAGATGACGAGGACAACTAGTAGAAGAACTTTCATGTTGTGGGTTGGATCTAATTCGGTCTCAAATTGGATGTAACATATGAAGAATGGAAAAAGCCCTAACAGTGCGTGACTTGGGGAAAACACTTAATACGATTCATGTACTCCATGAAAATTGGGCAAACCACTTGCAAATCAAAGTAGACACGATGCTCTAACCATTGGTATGTGCAACTTAAGCTTTCTGCCCGAGATCACCTACCTTTGTGAAGATCTAAGACAAGTCGATGTTCTGGTCGCAGCAGAGGATGTAGGGGGATGAAGCTCTGGTTCCCAGCCTTTCCTCTCCTCCTCTGGTGACCTAGCTCACCTCCACACGACCCCAACACGATGGCAAACCTTCCCCATGAGTCTATTCACGTTTATTTATACATCTAGGGTTTATACATGTCCTAATGAGTTAGGGAAAGTGGGGTTGCGGTTTATGCATGCATGGTTGCCATATTTTGGAATTCTCCTCTCATTAGAGGTAGGAATACCATTAGGAAGGTTCCTAGGATGGTTATGCACGAATTGGATTGCCATCCATGGCTAATCCCTTTAGTTTTAACCCTAATTTACCCTTCCAATTACCACATAATTACAAGCACAAATTTTGGGTATTTTTCTTGCTCCAATTTACTCTTGGGCCAAAAGTGATCCATTGGCCCAATTTCATTAATGGGTCTCTAATACATGATGTTGGAATTCTTTCCAACATGTTTATTTAATTTATGGTCGTGTTATTTTTCCGCGTTAACGATTTTCCGACTTAGTTCCTAATTTGGGTAATTAGTCACATTGTGACGTACACTTGGCCAATCGGATTTTTCGTTGAACGAATTTCTTCGTGGAACTCTTAGGAATAATGTTTGAGGTTGATTTATAATTTTTATGACATTTTCTGATGTGTTCTTGCACATACGATGATGGTATGTATGTTTTAAACATTTCGATAATACGAAAATTATTTATTTCCATTTATTTCTAATTTCTAATTACTAAATTTTCAGGGTGTACACCACCCCAACCAGCGGTATTTGTCCACTCTAGGATTTCATCCTGATGCCCACAGGATATCACATACACATTGAACCTTCATAGGGACTTTTCTATAGTACGACTCTACAGCCTTCTATGTAGTAGTGTCAAAATCGCACATTAATCACTTAACACATTGATCACTTATTTAACACAAATCTTCATACACTTAGTGGCTTATTCACATGCTTATGTCATAAACACATACTTTAGGTTATAGAGATAATTATTACTATCTAATCAGTACTATACATGCATAACAGATCCAAAATGGTATAAATCATCAGAAAATCATCACTTTTAACTAATCATGCTTAACATAGTCATTAAAGACTTATAACTAGAAGCAGTAGTTACAGATGTCAAAACATGCTTAAACTTTAACCACATATCATATATATAGAACTATCATACAACTAATTTTCAAAATTTTTAAATAGTACACCTATTTTTAACATTTAATTAGTTTTCAGTAATTAACATGATGGCCCACTAAAAATAAGTTTAACTAGAAATTGAAGAATTTAAGGATTTGGAAACATGTTCACAGGTACCCTAAATCCACAAAAAAATACTGAGACAAAATTCACAACATACCTATTTTCCTCGAATTAAATCTAACATAACATGCATATCTAACATTAAGAGAAATTCTAACAATTTATAGGAATAATAAAAAAATACCAAAATCTCATCAACTACCCCACAGTATGTACATGTTATGGTATAAACCCTAAGGTCCGAATTCACACCCAAAATCCCAAAAAATCGCATCTCATGCTCTTAAACACATTTTTATGGAAATTGAAAAACTTAACAGCAAGGACATTGTCGTCAATAGTGTTGACGGCAAGGTTGCTTGTTGTCAAGCCAGGAGCTTGACGGCAATAGATGTTGCCGTCAACTTCCTATCTGCAGAAAGTGCAGATCGAAACCAAGGAAAAGGAGAATTTGCGGGTCCAGGACACGATAAAAAATTCGGTAAAAATCGTATAACCCTACATGATAGGCACACGGATGAAACCCCTAAGTACTTGCCTTAGAAAAACTCCTTGAAGATCGAATTCAGATGATGAAGCCCTCCTCGGCCAAGCCAAAAAGATGATCTTCTCTAGCTTGATTCGACCTCCATGCCCTAGAAGGTGATCTCCCCACGAAACAAGAGCCTCCCCACGTTCTATTGAGCCTTCCTTTTGCCAAAGAACGTCGATGCAGCTTCTGGTTCGCCGGATTTCTCACCTCAAAATCTCTCCTTTTTCTCTCTCCGAACTCCCAAAACCCTAGCTGAGTAAAAGTTTCCCCTTTATAGAAATGACCAGTATTTATGGGGGTTTAGGTTGCACTCATGGTAGGAAAGGGAATCTCCACCCAAATCGAAATTTCCAAGTCTATCACCCGAAGAGATCATAGTTGGATTAGAGCAGAGAACCAAGACACAACCAGAGGGGTTGACGTCAACATGAGTTGACAGCAATCGACTATGCCGTTAACTTCCCAAAACTAAAAAGCTGGCCAGAAAATTAAAAATACAAATAACAATTATAAAAGCACAAAAACTAGGGTCTTACACCCCCTCCCCCTTAAAGAAACTTCACCCCGAAGTTAGAGCAAGGGTACAAACTGAATAGGTGTGGATACTGCTTCTTCATGGCATCCTCAAGCTCCCACACAGCTTCTTCTCGTGAAAAGTTCCTCCATAGCACCTTCACAGAAGCTATAGCCTTGTTCCTGAGATGCTGAACCTTGTGATCCAAGATAGCTACTAGTTGCTCCACGTATGACAAATCTGGATGAAGTTCACTAGCTCGTGGCTGATAACATGCGATGGATTTCGTACGTACGTATCCCTTGAGCATAGATACGTGGAATACAGGGTCCACACTAGCCAACGTTGGGGGTAACGCTAGCTCATATGCCACACTACCCAATCGCCTCAGAATCTTAAATGGGCCAATGAACCTCAGACTCAATTACCATGCCTGCCAAACCTAACAACGCCTCGGGTAGGTGACACTTTGAGGAATACATGCTCACCCCCTCGAACTCTAAATCATTCCTTCTATTGTCGGCGTAGCTCTTCTACCTATTCTGCGCTACAATGAATCTTTGCTGAATGAGCTGGATCTTGTCTGATGTTTCCTGAACCAACTCAGATCCTACTAACTGTCTATCTCCAGTCTTCTCCCAACACAAGGGAGACCTACAGGGTTGACCGTACTGTAACGACCCGACCTCCCGAACCCCCGCCAGGGACCCCGAAGTTTGCGTCGCCACCCACAGATCCAAAGACCCGAAAGGGTTAGAAGAATAGTCTAGTGAGATATGTACTGAATTTAAATAACTATAACAAAATATACAATATACAAAAGTGTGTACAATATGTCCCAAGTAAAAGCACAGGTACAAGAAGAAAGGTGCAGTCCTTAAGGGGCATACCCCGAGAACTTGCAAAGCACAACTCTCAACTCACTTACGTACAAGAGCTCACAACACTCGCTCTCACTGCTGCTGACAGCACACGACGCCACAACCGCCTCCGCAAACCGTCCAACACCGAGCTCCCGCGACGACGAGCCCATAGCTGAAGAGAGTAGGGGGGAGAGCCTCGCAAACAAGGCCCAGTAGGGATTACCAGTCCCTCACCGGCCAGAGCAGTAGGAACTCCAAAAATAGGAAACTACACTAGAAATGGATATCTTGAAATTTTCTTCATAGTTTTTAATTTCAAGTGATGTCTATTTTATTGTGAACTTAGAAAATTCTTTGTATAATTGTGCATAGTTTAGTATGTTGTAGTGTAGAATAGTCTGTTCTCGAGTTGGATGCGGGTTGACCTGTGTTTTTGATGGCAACATCGACTGCCATCAACAGCAGGTTAACGACAACATCCCTTGCCGTCAACTTCAAGTAAACGTCCATATCGATTGACGTCTACTCTGTGTAAACGGCAGTAAACCTTGACGGCTACTTCTTCCGAAACTGACAGCGAGATTCTCACAGTCCAGCTCTGGTAGAGTTATGGTAAGGGGCTAGAATTTGGTAACGTCGGGGGTTACGAATCTTACCTCGTGGGCAGAGTTTGGGGAGGCCTATCCCTTATAAAAGGGGGGTTAGCTTCTTGGAACCGATTTTGGGGAGTTTCTCCAAGTCTCAAAAAGAGTGGAAGAGAAAACTAGCATTTTGATCTTCGTGGAGGCTAAGACCAAGCATCTACGAGTGAAGAAGGTGTGCTTTTGAAGGCTGAAGGGGTCTCCAAGTTGTTCTTACCATCGGGGACCTGCAGATCAAGGATTTTAACCCGAAAGGAAGACTATCTTGGTTGGCCAAGGTGGGGTCCTTGGCTAAATCCGTGATTTCTTGGTGTTTTAGAGGCAAGTAACCTAGGGATCGGGTTCCCAACCTTAAGTTTTACATTTTTATGATTTTTACATGATTTAAAAATTTACAAAGAGTCAGATTTGGGGTTTATATGTTTCTCGGATGAGTTCAAGTTTCCTGTCAGGTTAACGTCAACCTTGACTGCCGTCAAAGATGAACTTAACGTCAACCTTCTTGGCGTCAATTGAGGTTAATGGCAGCAGGGTTGCCGTCATGTTCTTCTGTCCACTATTTTGACCTATTTTTACATCTGGATTTATAGATTTGTGCTTAGACTTCGAATGGACTTTCTATGAAAGGTGTAATGTTCAGTAAAACAACTTTTTGACACACTATAAATTGGGTTAAATTCTGTAGTCACCATGATTTAGGGCAATTTCTGAGTTCTGGAATTAAGCATAGATTTAAAAGGAAAATTTTATAATTGATGCATGCTCGTGATAAAATTGTGATTTCTATGTAGAAATATATGACAGGGATATTCTCATACTGTGTTAGATCTGGAATCCAAATTTGACAGTTTTCTGTAATTTCCATGACTGAAATATAAAAATCAGTAGTACTATTTTTATTTGATAAATAGTTTATGGATTCCAAAAATCATGGTATTTTGAACAACGACTTGTATGATTATGATATACACAGTAAAAATATTGAACCAGGTTGACAGACGATTTAATTGTGATGAAGATTTCTCTATTTATATCACTGATTTGATTATTGTGGAAATTAGAATATATGTCAGAAAATCATGAAATTTTTCTAGTTTGATTTATGACAACAGAAGCACGTTTTGGGAAAAAATTATGATTTTTTTATGATTGTAACTTTTTAATTTGAATATCATTATGAGAATTGTGTTTCTTTGAAATGAATTGTGGGAAAATGTTCAGAAAACACAGCATGTGATAAATCAGAAATATGTCTCTGTCAGCATATGAATATATGTACATGATTTGGCAGCATGTTATGTTGCATTTGAATATGGAGAAATTTGTATATGAATTGTAATGGCCAATAAGACACTGCCACCATAGAAGTAATCTAGAATAGGACCATAGTAATGCCCCTATGGAAATGTTCAATATGTTATATGTTCCCGAGGGCATGGGAAGAAATCCTGGAGGTGGACAAGTACACTGGTTAAGGTGGGGAGGGCTTCCCCCGGTATTGCGCAATAACCAAGACTCTATCACTAATGCCTAGTGATGAGTATATTCATATGTCTATTGACTTCTAATGGGTGGTTTGGGTTATGTCTTGGCAAAAATTTGTACATATGTATATGATAGAAACAAAGTTTGTTTCAGCTCTATAAAGATTATTCATGTTTTATTCCATTCGGGTGAATGTTTTGTAATCATGCTTAATATGCAAACTCTTGGAACCTGTATGATAAATGTACTTTGTTAATACTTGAATTCATATCATCATGATCAGATCTGAAACCTCTTAGCAAAGATAAACATTGTGAAGTTAAGATCATGTCTTAAACTCATGCTTTATTCTAGAAGCAATTGTACTCAATTTTGACTTAAGATGTGGTTGATAAAATGTATATATTGCAAGTGTATGGTTGCTGAATTCTATATGCAATAACATGTTTGAAACCATTATGTATATGTTAGATGGAATCCATTTTTGGGTCGCTTGTTGAGTCTTCGTGTAGACTCATACTTGCTTAACATTTCAGGTGAGACAGCGGGTCCCGAGGCTTTGGTAGAGGGGATCGGATTCGGAGCAAGAGGATTGAGTATTGGTTGTGTGTTAGAATGATATTTGTATGTGAGGATTTGCTTATGTTATGAACATTGTAATTGAACTACATATAGCATTGTGGACTATTGATGGACTATGGACTTGATTATTAAAGTTGATGAATTGTGCTTTATTTCCGCTGCATTATTATATTTTGTGAATGAATCAACCTACATTTGATATATGTTGGGGGTGTTCTCCATGTAGCACATCTCTTAGACTCGATGAGAGTTGGTATAACTGGACGGGTCTAAGTGGGGTGTTATAGAGATGGTATCAGAGACATTAGTAGGTGAGGATATTCATGAGTAAACATCAACTTAAGTGATCCATGTTCCTAAGTCTAAAATAAAGTACTAGATAATTAGAGTTATAGAGATAACTAGCTGATTGTTTGCAGGCCATGGCTAGTCGGGACGTTGTACTAATGTCCCGGCTCGTGGTGAGGAGCAGAGAGAGAATGCTAATGCAGGACAACAGGTTCTAGCACCTCAGGGACCACCTGTAGCACTCCTCCACCCTTGATAGGCTATGGAACTTTCATGCAAGGGTTGGTTCAGGCTATGCAGACCCATGCCCAAACTCAGGCAGCATTGCAGGCCCAAGTGCAAGCTCAGGTTAGGTCTAGCTTAATGGTTGGCTTTGGTTCTCTTTAGGTGTCTATCCTGGCTGATTCTTGTCATTCAGGCTCAGGCTCCACTGCTGTGCAATTGGAGCAGAGAGGCCCTTCTGTGATGGAGAGGTTTAGCAGGATGCTCCACCCTCTTTTAAGGGGGAGAGTCAACCACTGTTGGCTGAGTGTTGGCTCAGGGAAACTGAGAAGATCTTTAGAGCTATTCGCTGTGCTGAGGAGGATAAACTTAGTTTGGGGATTTACATGTTGCAGGAGAGGGCTGATGTATGGTGGACTTCCACACTGCGTACCAAGTTTGAGGATGGGGTCCAGGAGGTGACTTGGGATGAATTTACTCACCTATTCAAGGCTAAGTTCATTCCTGAGCATGTGCAGGATAAGATGGAGCAGGAATTTCTTTTATTGACCCAGGGAGCTATGAGTGTGCTGAAGTATGAAGCCAGATTTGCCGAGCTATCAAAGTATGCACCTCATATTGTAGTGACGAGAAGAGGAAGGCGAAGAAGTTTGTGATGGGGCTCAGACCATCAACGTACCAGACTGGTGGCATTTGATCATCGTACCATGGAGGAAGCATTTAGTGCGGCTTGCAGGCAAGAAAGCAAGATGGAGCAATATTTTGAGGAGAAGAAAGCTACAGCTAAGAGGCCAGCATCGCCATTTCTGAGGCAGGACAACAAGAAGAAAGTAGTATATGTACCTCAATAGGTACCAGATTATGGGAAGAGGGCACCCCAGCAAGGAAGGTTTCAGCAGGAAGACAAGCTTGTGTACTCATTACGGCAAAAGGCATGGAGGACAGGTATGTTGGTTGAGTGTAGGGAGGTGTCTTCGTTGTGGAGAAAAGGACCATAAGATCAAGGATTGTCCAAAGATGGCACAGTAGACAGTAGCAGCAGTGGCGCCAGCAGCAACAAAACTAGCAGGAAGACCCCAGGCCCAAGCCCGAGTGTATGCATTGGCTAAGGACGATGCGGAACAAGCAGAGCATGTGACTGAAGGTACAGTTCCAATTATGGGTATTGTTGAGCAACTACCCCTAAAAAATCTAAGATTTAGTTTACCATAATATCATGGTTTGTTATGACAAATCTTTAAAAAGACTTTCTATAAATTAAATATCTATTTACTTATCACAAAAATTATCTTGGACAAACTCTATCTCGAAAATTTTTTAAGTCCACAAGGTCCCTCTGTGTCATACTAAATCCAACTTGTGACTCCGACTATCATCTCCGACTCCCTTAGAATCGAAGTCTAAACAACACAGAAATTTTCTAAGTCCACACTACTATATACAATTCGACTGTTAACTTCGATCTTACAGTCGAATGTTTCTTCTGAAGTCGAATTATAGTTTCTTCTGAAGTCGAATTATAGTTTCTTCTGAAGTCGAATTATACTTTCTTCTGAAGTCGAATTATAGTTTCTTCTAAAGTTGAATTATACTTTCTTCTGAAGTCAAATTATACTTTCTTCAGAAGTCAAATAATACATTCTTCTGAAGTCGAATTATAGTTTCCTCTGAAGTCGAATATACTTCTTCTGAAGTCGAATTATACTTTCTTCTGAAGTCGAATTATACTTTCTTCTGAAGTCGAATATACTTTCTTCTGAAGTCGAATTATACCTTCTTTTGAAGTCGAATTATACTCCTTTCTGAAGTCGAATCTTTCTTTGACCCCGACTCATTAATACCTTCTTTAGAAGTCGAATGGTAACCTTTTTGAAGTCGAATCTATTCTTGACTCCACTCATGAAGTCAAAATACAGTCTCTTCTAGAGCCGAATTGCTAACTCTTATATCCGACTCACTTGACAATTCTGTACTTATGGTTTTCTGAAATCTCCAGTCTAACAACTCTCATAATATTGTTTTCTTATCATGCTTGATATAACTTTGTGTGATTGAATGAATATTTTAATATTACCATCTGAGTGTCATTATTTTATTATTTCTGACATGTTCAGATAAACTATTACAATATTCATCTAAACTTGTTCAGATTATTTCTGCAACTTTGTTTAAATGAAACTTTGCCTCATGTCTTTGCTCTGGATTTCTTGAATACAAAAGATATGTCACATTTATTATGCTTCAGGCGCATGGGCATCTGACAATCTCACCTACCACTGACAGACCATACCTTCCTTCTTAGCATAAACTATCTGTCTCTTGTTTTGTGGTCTGAAAGCATGCCTATACGAGGTTTCCATGCTTTTCTTATTCTTCTCTGACTCACCTACCTCAAAAGCATGGAGGTGCTCTCTTTCTTTTTGTCTTGTCCTTGCTGCAGACATTTATTGAAGCATGTTTTTAGCAAGGAGCTTTCACAGTCCACTTAATGAGAAGCCGACCTTCTAGCTGTGAAGCTACAACTCTCATCTGAAGACATTGGAAAGAAGCAAAGAAGCAGAAAGACCCTTGGACAACAAGCTTAGCAAAATCCAAAGGATCCTAGATCTCTTCTCAAACGGCCAGATTTCCAACAACCATTTTCAAACGGCTACATTCTTCTGAAGACTATAAAAGAAGCCGAAGTTTGAAAGGAGAAGACATACATAGTATCAACAGAGAGAACAACACAGAAAATTGCAACTCCAGTGAGCTCAACACTTAGAATCTTTCAAGTTAAAGAATCCCACAAGCCTTCTTTCAAGCCACAAGTTGGAGAGCTCCCTTTCAGCAAAATTCTCTCAGCTCTCTTTGGTTCCACAGAAGTCTTGTGTCGGGTGGCATATGTAATTGTATACATTTTTGAAGTCCACCCTGCTCATTCAGAAAAGATTTGAGTTACAACTCCAATCTGTTAGCCTTTCTGAATTGTGTGTTTTTGCTCATTCTTGAAGCAAACACACAATAGTCCTTATATTTTCGTCTTCTGTGTAATTCTGTAAGAGGTGTGTTCTTGCTTTGCCCTTCTTGTGAAGGGAAGGCCTTGTGTAAGGCAGTTCTTTGTACCCCTATTAGGGAAGACTTGCTTGGGAGCAAGTGGGTTTGTATTACCTCTCAAGGGTGAGAGAAGGCCAAGTTATTGGCAGTTAGTGGAAATCTCAAGTGGTTGGCTTGAGGACTGGACGTAGGACTTCCATTTGGGAAGGGCCGAACCAGGATAAATCTCTTTGTCCATTTGTGTGATTGTTTCTGCCTAGTTTACACTTGAATCACACACCACACTAAGTACTAACAAATTTATTTAGTGCTATGACATTTCAGAGATTTTTTTTTAAAAGCCAAGAAGTCCTATTCACCCCCCTCTAGGACTTCTCTTGTGTCATTTCGATCCAACAAGTGGTATCAGAGCAAGGTATTCTCAGAAGAATCTGAAGATTTGAGAAGAAATGGTAGCTGAAGCTCACAACTATGAAGGTCAATTCGTTACAATGCCACCATTCTTTGATGGTGAAGATTATCTATATTGGAAGATGCGCATGGAATGTTTTATCAGAGGTACAGACTTGGACTTATGGCAGGTAATAGAACATGATTATCAAATCATTGGTGAATCCTCTTCTGATCTTTCCATAGAAGGTAAGAGAAACATGTCTTGAATTATAAGGCAAAAAATTATCTTTGTTGTGCACTGTCTAAAAGAGAATTAATAGACTATCAGTGTATAGGACTGCAAAAGAAATGTGGGACAAATTGCAAGTAACTTATGAAGGTACTGATAGGGTTAAACAAAATAGGATAGATATTCTTGGGTCCCAATATGAACAATTCAAAATGCTCCCAACAGAAAATATAACTCAGATGTATAACAGGTTTTCCAACATAATAGTAGGTTTAAGCTCTCTAGGAAAAGTTCTAACTAATGAAGAAACAGTTAGAAAAATCCTAAGATGTCTCACTAATGTATGGACCCCTAAAGTCACTGCCATGATGAAGCACATGATTTAGCTCAATTATCCATTGATAAGCTAATTGGCTCCCTCATGGCTCATGAAAGAATATGGAAAGATTTGCTGAAAATTCTTCAAAAAAAGAAAATGTCAAATGCTTTGAAGATTGCGATTCCTCTCATCTGAAGACTCCAAAGAAAAATCAGATGATAGTGTGATGAAGCTATGCTATCAAGACAATTGCATAGAATTCTTGCAAACAAAAAGAAAATTCGGCTCTAAGAGATTCTTCAAGAAAGACAAAAAGAAGAAGGAGCCAACTTGCTACGAATGCAACCAACCTGGACATTACAAATCTGAATGTCCTAAGCTGAAGAAAAAGGATCAAGGAGAAAAATCTGACAAAAAGAAAGGCAAAGAAAGAAGTTCAGAGAAAATATAAAAGAAGACAATGGCGACAACATGGGATAACGAAGAAGCCACCAGCTCAGAATCCTCAAGTTCAGAATATGAAGAAGAAAAAATGCAAATCTAGCCCTCATGGCAGGACTGGAACAGGTAAACTCCGAAACCTCCTTTACTTCTTGTTCTGAATCAGATTCTGACAGTCTGAAGATGCATTTAATGAGCTATATGAAAAATATAAAATAGTAGTAAAACAAATGAAAATAGTTAAATTAAATTTGCTGAACCAAGAAAAGGCTAATACTTTCCTAAAGAATGAAGCAGAAAGGTTAAGCAAAAGTTTAAATGAAAACCAAAAGAGCTAATGAATTACTGTGTGAAGATTTAAAAAATAAAAACCGTAAGATTTTGGAAATAGAATCAAACTTAAGGAACTTAAGGATGAAGAAAAATTACAAGAAGAAAATAATTACCAGAGCTACTATAGAGAAAATCTCTAACTGAAAACATCATTGTTTGTTGGATTAAAAGGATCTAGAACAGGTAAGAAAAAAGTATGGAGTAGGATATACACCTCCTCACAATGAAGAAAATGTTGTGTATCCTGAAAAATATCCAACTCCTCAATTTGTAAAAGAAAAAGAAGTCAAAAATCCTAAAAAGATTAATCAGCATGTTTATAAACAAAAAACAGAAATCTCATAACACTACACATGTTAAGAATGCTTTGATTTATGCTGGAGTCACTGCAATCAGTTAGGACACACTGTCAGCACATGCACCACTAGACACGTACGTTGGATTCCTAAAACTAACCATCAAGGGCCAAGAAAATTGGGTACCAAAAGTTACAACTTAATTTTCGCAGGGTCGACTAAGAGCATCCAAATGGTATTTGGATAGTGGGTGCTCAAGCATATGACAGGTGATAGGAAGTTGTTTACAAGCTTTAAAGATGAAATTGGTCAAGTCACTTATGGTGACAATGGAAAAGGGAAAGTCTTAGAATGTGGAACAGTTGGTACTAAGGATAAGAATTTGATTGAAGATGTCATGTATGTAGAAGGTTTGAAGCATAATCTCATAAGCATCAGTCAGTTATGTGATAAAGGGCATCTAGTAAAATTTCAGAATGATAAGTGCATCATTCAGAAAGATGAAAAAATTGTGTTTGAAGCTCAAAGAGTGAAGAATTTGTACACTTTACAGTTAGCCGAATTAAAGGAAGTAAATTTATGTCTTGCAACCAGTAAGTGTGAAGAATCCGATTTGTGGCATAGAAGATTAGGTCATGCAAGCACTTCAGTCATTAAGAAATTGATAAAGCATGATTTGGTTGAAGGACTTCCAAAGATGAAAATGAAGAAGTCTGGAATATGTTCAGCTTGCGCAAAAGGAAAGCAAACTAAGACCTCATTTCAGTCCAAGACAGTTGTCACAACTGCAAAAACCATTGGAGCTAATTCACATGGATGTGTTTGGACCTATAACAACAGTCAGTCTTGGAGGATAAGTGTATGGCTATGTAATTGTGGATGATTACTCAAGATACACTTTGGTCTTTCCTAGAAGCCAAATCAGAAGCCTTTCAGCTTTCTGAAATTCAGCAAAGTAGTTCAAAAGAACCAGAAATTTCCAGATTATAAGTATCAGATCTGATCATGGTGGAGAATTCAAGAATGAAGAGTTCATGAAGTTCTGTGAAGAAAATGGGATTGAACATAACTTTCTCAGCTCCAAGAACACCTCAACAAAATGAGTAGCAGAAAGGAAAAATAGAACACTGCTGGATATGGCCAGAACTATGCTAAATGAATATAATTTACTAAGATATTCTGGGCAGAAGCAGTCAACACGGCCTTCTACATTATCAACAGGTGCAAGATCAGACCAATTCTTAAGAAGACCCCATATGAGCTTTACAAGGAAAGGAAGCCCAACATCAGTCATCTTCGACCTTTTGGCTGTAAGTGTTTCATCTTAAAATATGTAAGGATAATTTAGGAAATTAGATGCTAAAAGTGATGAAGGATTATTGTTAGGATATATATCAAAACCTAGGGGATATAAAGTGTTTAATAGAAGAACTTTAGTCATAGAACAAACAGTGCATATACTATTTGATGAAACTAACCCTTCTATTAAAAGAATAGAAGAAGAAGACTGTGTTGAAGAATTGTGCAGGGATCTAGAAAGAACATCTCTTGAAGATGAAGAAAAAGAAGAAGAAAAGGAAGATCCTCCACTATAAGAACTTCAACAGCAAGAAGAACCACAAGAAGGACTACTAGAGAACTAAGGTATCACCGAGATCATCCAAGGGAAAAGATCATAGATAATCCTCAAGATAGGGTAAGAAAAAGAGGTATGCAAATTCCTTGAGTTTTTTTTCTGCTTTAGTTTCTCAAATTGAGCCTAGGACAATCGATGATGCACTGGGTGATGAATCTGGATCCTTGCTATGCAAGACGAACTTAATCAGTTCCAACGCAGCCAAGTATGGACTCTTGTCCCAGACCTTATGACCATCCAGTCATTGGAACAGATGGGTTTCAGAAATAAAATGGATGAATCAGGAGCAATCATTAGGAACAAGGCTAAACTTGTAGCTCAAGGGTATTCCCAAGAGGAAGGCATAGATTTGATGAAACTTTTGCCCAGTAGCTAGATTAGAGGCAATCAGAATTTTATTAGCATATGCCATGTTCTCTCATATTAACTTATTTCAAATGGATGTTAAAAGTGCTTTTCTGAATGGTTTATAAAAGAAGAAGTATGTGTTGAGCAACCACCAGACTTTGAAGATACTAAATATCCTAATCATGTTTTCTGTTTAAAGAAAGCGCTATATGGTCTAAAACAAGCGCCAAGAGCTTGGTATGAAAGATTGAGTGTTATCTTATATCACAATTTTGTAAGAGGTAAAATTGATAGCACTATTTATAAAGAAATTTCAGATGGAATCTTAATTATACAAATATATGTTGATGACATTATTTTTGGTTCTACTAATGAATCACTTTGCAAATTCTTTGAAAATCTTATGCAAAGTGAGTTGAAAGAGCATGATGGTGAGCTTAATTATTTTCTTAGATTGTAAATTAAGCAGGCCAAGGAAGGTACTCACATTTGTCAAACTAAATACATTTCAGATTACTCTCTAAATATGGTTTTGACAAGTTTAAGCCATTAGGAACACCTATGAGCTCGGCATTAAGTTAGATAGTGATCCTCTTGGTAAGAAAGTAGATCAAAAGGTCTATAAAGGCATGATAGGATCATTACTCTATCTTATTGCCAGCAGACTAGATATAATGTTCTGTGTATCTTGTGTGCAAGATTTCAAGCTGATCCAAAAAGAATATCATGTTCATGCTGTTAAAAGAATTGTCCATACTACTATATACAATTCGATGTTAACTTCGACTCTTACAGTCGAATGTTTCTTCTGAAGTCGAATTATAGTTTCTTCTGAAGTCGAATTATACTTTCTTCTGAAGTCGAATTATAGTTCATCTGAAGTCGAATTATACTTTCTTTTGAAGACGAATTATACTTCTTCTGAAGTCGAATTATACTTTCTTCTGAAGTTGAATTATACTTTTTCTGAAGTCGAACTATACTTTCTTCTGAAGTCGAATATACTTCTTCTGAAGTCGAATTATACTTCTTCTGAAGTCGAATTATACTTTCTTCTGAAGTCGAATATACCTTCTTCTGAAGTCGAATTATACTCCTTTCTGAAGTCGAATCTTTCTTTGACTCTGACTCATTAATACCTCTTCAGAAGTCGAATGGTAACCTTTTTGAAGTCGAATCTATTCTTAACTCCAACTCATGAAGTCAAAATACAGTCTCATGTAGCTCAAGGGTATTCCCAAGAGGAAGGCATAGATTTTGATGAAACTTATGCTCCAGTAGCTAGATTGAGGCAATCAGAATTTTATTAGCATATGCATGTTCTTCAATAGTAGTAACTTATTTCAAATGGATGTTAAAAGTGCTTTTCTGAATGGTTTATAAAAGAAGAAGTATATGTTGAGCAACCACAGGCTTTGAAGATACTAAATATCCTAATCATGTTTTCCGTTTAAAGAAAGCACTATATGGTCTAAAACAAGCCCCAAGAGCTTGTTATGAAAGATTGAGTGCTTATCTTATATCACATGATTTTGTAAGAGGTAAAGTGATAGCACACTATTTATAAAGAAATTTTAGATGGAATCTTAATTATACAAATATATGTTGATGACATTATTTTAGTTCTACTAATGAATCACTTATCAATCTTTGAAAATCTTATGCAAAGTGAGTTTGAAATGAGCATGATGGTTGAGCTTATTATTTTCTTAGATTGTAAATTAAGCAGACCAAGGAAGGTACTCACATTTGTCAAACTAAATACATTTCAGATTACTCTCTAAATATGGTTTGACAAGGTAAGCTGTTAGGAAAACACCTATGAGCTCAGGCATAAGTTAGATAGTGATCCTCTTGGTAAGAAAGTAGATCAAAAGGTCTATAGAGGCATGATAGGATCATTACTCTATGACTGCCAGCAGACCAGATATAATGTTCAATGTATGTTTGTGTGTAAGATTTTAAGCTGATCCAAAAGAATCTCATGTTCATGTTGTTAAAGAATTTTTCGATATCTTATAAATACAAGTAAATTAGGATTATGGTATCCCAGATGTTCAGATTTCAAGTTAATTGGATATAGTGATGCTGACTATGCTGGATGCAAATAGATAGAAAAAAGCCAGTGGTACTTGTCAAATCTTGCAGGGTGCTTGATTCTTGGTCCCCAGGAAGCAGAATTCAGTGGCATTATCCACTACAGAAGCTGAATACATTGCAGCTAGAAGTTGCTGTACTCAACTCTTGTGGATCATGAAGGATCGAGAAAAGATGTAGACAAGATCTAGAAGGGGGGGTTGAATAGATCTATGTCAACTATTGCGGAAGCTTGATCAATCTTGAAAAATTCTTGAATCAGAGTTCAATTAAAAACAGATTTCACAAATCTGAAAAGAGATTAAGTGAGATGTGTAAACGGAGAGAGTGAGCAGGTTGATTAAAGAATTTTAGACGATCCTAAGCATGCATCTAACGAAGGATAAATTCAAACCACAAATAGACCAATGCACAGAGATTTTTAGGTGGTTCAGAAATCACCCATGTGATTCCTACATCCACCCCTCACACACAGTGAGGATCCACTAACCAAACCTGGGAACACTACACCCACTGGAGCCAGACAACTCCAACAACCGAGTTTACAACTCACACAACTCTAGAGTAAGACTACTCTAGCAACCTGAGCAAGACTGCTCAACTACACCTTGAGTACGACGACTCAAAAAACACTGAGCACGACGGCTCACAAACAACTTGCTAGAAAAAACAAGACTCAGATCTCTAGCAACAGATCTAGTCCAACAAGAGTTAATTCATGAGACTCATGCAACAACCATGCACAATCTCAGAATCACTCAGAAGAGAAAATAAAAATGAGAATTGTATCGAGGAGCTTTCTCTTCAGATGTACTCCCTTATAGAAGGTCGAATTGTGAAGAGCTTTGATCTCTGAAAGTTCCTGGGCGATGCTCTGCAATCTGATCTTCAGGATCTTCCTTGAATTCTTCCAAGAGTCGGCTTCTACTTGATCTGCTTCCTGAGGTGATTCAATTGCTTCTTCAACGATCAATTTCCACTTCTCATGCTTGAACAGGAGAATTTGGCTTGAGGAAGCACCAGGAAGGCAAGAACATGGAGGAGAACTCTTCTAGCCGCCAACGGGATTTCTGGGAGGCTCTGAAAGGGTTCTTACATGTTGGATAGCCAATAGGAGGGTATTTATACCCCTAATAGTCCAAGTGTACCCTTGGGGTCGTGGGCACACGATCCAAGGCTAATCCAACAATTCCCTAGGGTGCCACGTGTCCAGGACAAGATTTAAGTCACAGAGATTCCGGAGTGTGTCGACCTGCCCTTGAGTAGTGTCGACACACTGTCCCAGACTGGCCAAATGAGTCCCTGGGAGGAGGCTCTAGTGTCGACCTGAGATCATCTCGTGTCGACCTGCTGTAGCCATCTGAAAAATAGGCCTTCTGGGAAGGCTCTCTAGTGTCGACCTGATTCCATCTAGTGTCGACCTACTGTAGCAGCCTGTGACTTGTTTCTCTGGGACCTGTCACTAGTGTCGACCTGCCTGGTCTAGTGTCGACACTAGAGGATCTTTTTTCACATTTCTGCCTTTGCTCTGAGCCATTGTGTCGACACCAGTGATGGTTGTGTCGACACTACCTTTGCAAGAAATGTTTGTCCCTGAGAAAATAAAACACATAAATCATTAGTAAATGTAATATCATGAATATAAATGATAAATGTGCTTGGAAACATGCTTTCTTGAATATTGGTAATTCAAGTGATGTATTCACATGTTCCAATTATTTGCATTAAAATCACACCTGTCATCATCAAATATAAGGGGAAATGAATTATATTCACACTCAACCCAACAATCTCCCCCTTTTTGATGATGGCAACATTAATCCATATAGAAGTGAAGTTTCAATGAAATGTGATTTTACATTTTGTTTATTCAACACTTGGTTTGAAAAGCATTGATTTACACTAAGTTATATTTTATTTCCTTTTTGTTCACACTTGTCAAAAACCTTTGAACAAATTTTAGTAACATTTGAGAGTTGCACAAGAAGGACACAATGTTACTAGAAATGAGCTATTTCACAAAAAGGTCAAGCAGCTTGACAAGCATCCATTCATTCCACATATTAACATTCATTCAAAGAGTTTTCAATCACATTCAAGACACAGATGTTGACATTCATTCAAGTCAAACAATATCATTTCATTTCATTCAAAATATGTACATTACAATGTTTCAAACAAGAAACATTTCAAAATGACTTTCTTCTTGCTAACTTCTCCCCTTTGACATCATCAAAAGAAATTACATTAGGTGGAAGGAGGAGGAGGAGGAGGAATGGGGATCAAAATGGTCTCAATATCCGACAATCTCTTGTCCATGGAAGTCAAACTAAACTTCATTTGTGCTTGGATAGTTGAGAGTCTTGTATGTAAAAGATGTTCCATTCTCTCTGAATTTCTGACATTGTAGCTTGAATGACACTAAAATCAGTTGACATTGGGTGAAGATGAAGAAGAGCCAGCTGACCAACCATGGCTATGCAAGGCTTTGAATTCCTTTTTCAGTTCAGACATTCTTCATCAATATGAGCAGATAAGTTCTTCATGCCCTCTAAGTCATACCAGATGTGCAAAAGACAATCTGTCTTAGAGATCTGAGACAATGTTCTTTGGTGTTGAAGACATCAGCTTGGGAATTTGCCAAAATTCCCTTAAGAACTGTTTCCAATTGTTCCTGATGCTCTTTTAACTCAACTGAAGCATCTGCCAATGTGCCAATCAGCCTGTTGAACCTTTGCAGCATGGTCAGAGCTGCATGCTTTTTGTTCAATAAACTGGCAGACATTGTGTTCTCCAACCTCTGAACCTCAACTCAAATTGTCTGTCATAGTCTGAATGGAGGTGTTCAAAGCATCAAATTTTCATTTAAGAAAGTGTATAACTTGGTGGAACAGAAGGTCCACAAAGGATGTGGATGCTTGAGCTTGAGGTTGTGGAGAAAAGGAAGGTATTTCAATCTCAGGGTTCAGGGAGGAGGAGGGCTGAAGTTGAGGTGAAAGTGGGGCTTGAAAGGGTACATCAACTTCAACTGCCACATGAGGCTGATCCTCATTCACTGGAGGCTGGTTCTCATGCACTTGAGGCTGATCCTCTTGAGCTGGAGGCTGATCCTCTTGAGCTGGAGGCTGATCCTCTTGCACTGGAGGCTGATCCTCTTGCACTGGAGGCTGATCCTCTTGAACCACAGGGCCTCTACTGCAGCTGGCCCTCTCCTAACCTGATCACCCACAATCCTAAAGCCCATAAACTTTTGAACATGCTTGAAACAGTAAATGTTGGACTTAGGAATTTTCTGTGACTTCTCATTCTCAAGTGATACACCAAAGTGTTTGAAGACTTGAGTCAAATGGGCTGCATAAGGAAGTGATCTATGCAAATCTGCCCTAGTTGTCTCAGATATAATCTGGTACATGATGACATGGAGATTGATCTTTATGTCCTTGTTCATGCAGTAAATCACAAACCTTTGAATGTCTGTGAGTCTGTCTCTCCCACCACCTTGGGGTGTTATGATAGTGGTAAGGATATGATGGGTAAGCCTCAACACAGGTGGAAAAGTGTTGGTGTTGAATTTGGTGACATGAGTTTGCTTTGGATCAGACTCATCTGCTTGCAACCCAGTTAATATTGTATAGGCTTCATGAAGGTCAAATTCAAAATTATGGTAGTCAGCTCCTTCATCTGGAATCTTAAACAAATTGCTGCTAGGTCTGTAGGCATATCAATCTCAATCCCTTTGACCTTTGACTTGTAGCCCTCATCAGTGCATTCCAAATGCATGTAGAATTCCTGGACAAGTCTAGGGTACATAATGCGAAACTCTGAGATGAAAGATTGCCAAGACTGAAACTTAAAGAAATTGATGACTTCAGGAAAGGCAGCATTTAATTCACTGTCGTCTAAGTCCACTGCCCTGGGTTTTAAAATGATTTTTCCTTCACGAACTGACTTTGAAAGACTTGCCTCAGAGGATGAAGAAGATGACTGCTCAGAAACTTCAGAAGATGAACCCAGAATTTTCCTCCTAGGGTATGCAGACCCTCTGTAACACCCCATATAAGAATTGTTAAATGGACTAAATCAGCAAACTACCAACAAACCGGATAGTCATTTTCAGAGCTCGAGCAGGAAAAGAACTCTGAAGTTAAGCGTGCTCAGTTGGGAGTAGTCCCAGGATGGGTGACCTTCCTGGGAAGTCTACCAACTGGCACGGTTGTTGGGCCAGTTTTGGTTGGGTCGTCACAATTGGTATCAGAGACTTGCCCAGCGGAAGTGCAGGAACTAAGTGCTACACAGGGCAAGTGCTACGCTATGGGAGCCACCTCTTGGGCCATAATGGCGCAAAGTGCTACATAGTGGGAGCCACCTCTTGAGGCCATAATGGCGCAAAGTGTACATAGTGGGAGCCACTCTTGAGCCTATGGGGGCCACCTCTAGAATCCTGCTCGCCTGGGGTTTGATTGTGTGCTATATGTGAATAGCGACGAGGACGTCGCTTATATAAGAGGGGTAGATTGTAACACCCCATATAAGAATATGTTAAATGGACTAAATCAGCAGACTACCAACAACCCGGACTAGTCATTTCAGAGCTCGAGCAGGAGGAAAAGAACTCTGAAGTTAAGCGTGCTCAGTTGGGAGTAGTCCCAGGATGGGTGACTTCCTGGGAAGTCTACCAACTGGCATGGTGTTGGGCCAGTTTGCTGGTTGGGTCGTCACAAATGGTATCAGAGCCTTGCCCAGCCGGAAGTGCGGAACTAAGTGCCACACAGGGCAAAGTGCTACGCTATGGGAGCCACCTCTTGAGGCCACAATGGCGCAAAGTGCTACATAGTAGGAGCCACCTCTTGAGCTGTGGGGGCCACCTCTAGAATCATGCCTGCCTGGGGTTGATTGTGTGCTATATGTGAGCAGTGACGAGGACGTCGCTTATATAAGACGGGTAGATTGTAACACCCCATATAAGAATTTGTTAAATGGACTAAATCAGCAAATACCAACAACCCGGACTAGTCATTTTCAGAGCTCGAGTAGGAAAAGAACTCTGAAGTTAAGCGTGCTCAGTTGGGAGTAGTCCCAGGATGGGTGACCTTCCTGGGAAGTCTACCAACTAGTATGTTGTTGGGCCAGTTTGCTGGTTGTGTCGTCACACCCTCTACCTCGACTAGAAGATGAAGTTCTACCTCTCTTAGCAGATGACTTGGATGCAGAGGAAGGCCCTGGCTGCTCAGCAGGGTCATGGCGTCTCTTGGTTCTCCTCTCAGTGGGAGGAGCATCATCCACCGGAATGGGCCTTGCCGTAGCCCTGGACCTTGCTCCACGGCGAGGGGCCTGCTTGGGGGCCATGGGAGCAAGATGGAGTGGAATAGGAGAGGATGAAGAGGGAGGAATAAGAGAAGAAGGACAGTGATGGAATGGAGGAGGGAAGAGGTGGAAGAAGGTCATGGCGTCTCTTGGTTCTCCTCTCAGTGGGAGGAGCATCATCCACCGGAATGGGCCTTGCCGTAGCCCTGGACCTCGCTCCACGGCGAGGGGCCTGCTTGGGGGCCATGGGAGCAAGATGGAGTGGAATAGGAGAGGATGAAGAGGGAGGAATGAGAGAAGGACAGTGATGGAATGGAGGAGGGAAGAGGTGGAAGAAGGTCATGGCGTCTCTGGTTCTCCTCTCAGTGGGAGGAGCATCATCCACCGGAATGGGCCTTGCCGTAGCCCTGGACCTCGCTCCACGGCGAGGGGCCTGCTTGGGGGCCATGGGAGCAAGATGGAGTGGAATAGGAGAGGATGAAGAGGGAGGAGGAATGAGAGAAGGACAGTGGGAAGGGAGGAGGGAAGAGGTGGAAGAAGGTCATGGCGTCTCTGGTTCTCCTCTCAGTGGGAGGAGCATCATCCACCGGAATGGGCCTTGCCGTAGCCCTGGACCTCGCTCCACGGCGAGGGGCCTGCTTGGGGGCCATGGGAGCAAGATGGAGTGGAATAGGAGAGGATGAAGAGGGAGAATAGAGAAGAAGGACAGGGAGGAATGGAGGAGGGAAGAGGTGGAAGAAGGTCATGGCGTCTCTTGGTTCTCCTCTCAGTGGGAGGAGCATCATCCACCGGAATGGGCCTTGCCGTAGCCTGGACCTCGCTCCACG
>JACBKR010001572.1:0-41240 GCA_014218235.1 Colocasia esculenta | reverse complement strand
GTCGGTGAAGGGGCGCGGTCGGCGCGGCGAGTCGCCGTTGTGCCGTCCTTTCTTCCGATCACGGTCGGAGCCATTGTCGGAAGGTCCTTCTTGTCCGACGGTTCCCCCTGCTCTGCTCGGCCTGCAGCCAAGCTTTCTTCGCACGCTGCGTGGCGTTGTGCGATGGAAAGTAGCTCGGCGAGGTTGGAAGTTTGCTGGACGCCGAGAGTCCTCTGCAAAAAGCTGTCGCGAGTGCCTTGGATGAGGGCACTGGTGGCTAGAGGGACGTCCAGGCGCGAAATGCGAAGCGCCTCTATTCGGAACCTTTTGACAAAGTCCCAGAGCGCTTCGCTCTTCTTCTGACGTATGGTCAGGAGGGAAGCCGCCGTGCACGGCTGTGACTTGCCGCCAAGGAAGTTATCCCGAAAGGATTTCTTCAGCTGGTGGAAGGATGAGATGGAGCCCGCTGGCAGAGTCTTGAACCAGGCTCTGGCGGTCTCCTTGAGAGTTGCAGGGAAAGCTCGGCACTTGGCCGCATCTGATGCTCTGTGGAACACCATGTGCTACTCAAAGCCGTGGATGTGGTCGGCCGGGTCGGTAGTTGTAAGGTTTCGGTCTTTAGTGGATCCTTATTGGGTCTGTAGTGGTTCTGTGTGGTTGACGGCCAAGGCTTGCCGTTGATTCATAGTCAGCGTCCAACGATGTGGACGTCTGAGCTTGAACTCAACGACAGGGGATCTGGACATCAGTCTGTTGGCGGTTCAGTAGGCGACCAGTGATGTTGACGTTGACTGGTCGGGCCTGTTGAAATAGGGTAGCCCGAGAGCAGAACCTACCTTCTCATTTCCTCTCCTTCCCTCCACCTTTGCTTTTCTTGATTCCTGCAGCTTCTGTTGAGTGATTTGAGCTCGTGGGAAGCCCCTGGATCGTGTGGTGTTGCGTGATCGGGCAGGAAACACGAGGTTTTGGCGTAATTCGCGCGGAGTCTTCGGGGAGATCTGGCGCGATTGGTGGCTGTTTGGGGATTGTTTAAGCTTTCTGAGGTAGGGACTTAACCCCATTAACCCTCCCCAGCAAACTAGCATGCCCAATTAAGTGAATTGGAATGCAATTTATGGTTTAGGGTTTGGGTTATATCATGCCGGGATTTTGGGTAAACTAGACAATCTAGGTGTTAAACTGTTTAGTTTAGATGTTTTAGTAGTGTCGATTGATGAGAGGAAGTGTTTCCCTCCATCAGTCGGAGTTTGGTTGAGTGGTTCTGCCCATTGGAACTGATTCGTTCAGTTCTGGGTATGGGGGACAGAAGATATCAACGTCCACATCTGTTGACGTTGAGATCTTCAGGGATGATTTAAGCGACAAGGTCGATTGCCGTTTAGTTATTGTTAACGACATGAGGGCTGTCGTTTACCTCATGTTGGCGGCAATCGATGTGGCCGTTAATCTCCTGTGTCCCAGCAGACTTGAGTTGTGTGTTTAGAGGCGATTGACATGTGATGTCCGCCCTAATAGCACAAGTGGCCAGGCTTAGAGTGTGACTCTGCCTGTGCATTTGAGTAGTTGTTTGTGGCACTAGGTGTTTACTTACTGTACGGGGTTCAGACGTTGAGTGTGTTCCGTCTATTGTACGCGCGTTGCGTTACCGTGTACCCGTTTCTGTTGTGTTACCTAGGCGTGGGTGCGACTCCGTCTAGACGACTAGCGTGTGGTTTTTCCTCCGCTAGTGAGCCAGGACGCCGAGTGCGACTCTGTCCTGTGCGTACTCCTTGTGGTGGTTTTGAGCCGGTCTCCGTGGAGCCCCTTCTCTAACCGCTAGGGTCAAGCGTAGGGGAAAAACCGGTCGTGGACCAGACACGAGAGAGAGCGTCTGTAGTGTGCACACGTGGCTGGGGTTGAGAGCCTCTGTGGTGACGGGACGCCGAGCCACAGACCCTAGCTGAGTCCTACTTGCTGTGTGTGTGAGTGTGTGTGTTACTGAGCCGCGTGGTTTACAGTTTTGTGTGTGGTGCGACGTGTACTTACTTTCAGTTTTTCTTTCCGCACTTTAGACTGTTACCGGTGGGGTTACTTTTCCCTACTGGGTCTCTTTCTTGAGACTCACTCCCTCCCCTTTCAGGTGGGTCTTCGTCGACTCCCGTTCCAGGCGAGTCTAGCCACTCCGGTGTTGGTGCTCCCTAGCTGCAGTGAGTAGTGCTTTTTGTTGTACTTCTGTACTCTGTACTTTGCTCAGGCTCTGAGTTGTATATGATATGTTCATATAGTGGAATTTTACTGCTTTGCATGGTGTGTATCTTCTTACATATAGTCTCCTCGGACTCTTACTTCCTACCCTCCCGAGCTTGTCTCGTGGGTTAGCGGGTCAGAATTCGGGTTACTGGCTGTTACTGGTAATGCGGATTCTGGGTCGTTACAGTTTGGTATCAGAGACTGGTCTGATGAGATATATATAAGGAAATACCCATCATGTTAACTTAGAGTATAAAGAGTACAGTTGCAGCTATGTAGCCGGAGTTAGTTAGTGTATTTATGTGTGTATTTTTGTTCTGTGTATAGTTCTATGGCTCCTAGGCGACGTCCTAGAGAGGGAGTAGCTGAGCAGGCGACTCGTCCGGAGGTTGGAGATGCTCCGCCACCTCAGCAGACGTAGCCTTTGCCACAGGATGCGTATAGTGGTATTGTTCCGCCGCCGCCACCTCCACCTCAGGTAGCTCAGGGATTAGATATGACTCATTTTCTTGAGGGGATGGCTCAGTTTGTAGCTCAGCACCGAGACGCGCCGGTACCCCAGGGTGGTACTGGGAGGGTGTTGAGGGAGTTCTTGCAGTTTCAGCCTCCTCAGTTTTTGGGCCAGCCTGATCCAGATGCAGCGCGAGCATGGTTAGATGCAGTGGAACGTACTTTCCGTTCCATGGAGTGTGTTCCAGAGGAGCGAGTGCTGCTAGCCAGTTACCAGTTGCAGGCGCAGGCGTTGACTTGGTGGTCCGCTGAGTGGGAGACTACTTTTCAGTCTCATCCACTTAGGCAGATTCCGTGGCAGGAGTTTGTTGTTTCCTTTGAGAGAGCCTTCTGTCCTACTTACGTCTGGACGGAGAGGTTGTACCAGTTCTTGGACTTGCAGCAGAGGGACTTTACTATGGTGCAGTATAGGGCCAGATTTGTGGAGCTAGGGCGTTATGCTCCGCAGATTATGGGAGATGAGGGTCTGAGGACTCAGCAGTTTGTGAGAGGCTTGAGGCCAGAGATCAGGTAGGCGCTGATAGTTGCTCGTGTCACAGACTTGGATGCGGCCTATCAGACAGCGGCAGCGCTGGAGGCAGATACTTTGCGGACTCGTGCTCGGAGCGCAGAGGTTCAGGCATAGGTAGTTCCTTCTCAGCCTCACCAGCAGCAGGGTACTGTGCAGATGACCACGAGGACTACGACTTCTTACGCGCCCACCTCTACTGGGACGACGGCGAAGTCAGGATCTCGGAGGAAGTTTCGGCGTGATAGGAGGCAGGCAGAGCAGAGGTAGCAGTCGGTTGGGAGTGTTCAGCAGCCGACAGGTCAGCCTTCGCAGCAGGTACAACGTACTTTTGCTGGTCAGTGTTACCGGTGTGACCAGATGGGTCATATGGCGCGAGATTGTCCTTTGTTACCTCGTGTGCCGCAGCCGCAGACCCAGTCACAGCCCCGAGTGCAGCAGTAGCAGCAGCAGGTACCAGTGCTGCAGCGTCAGCAGACCGGAGGTTCTGGTGGGTCGAGAGGTAGAGGTCGTGTTACTCACTTGACCCGTGCAGACACGGAGGCAGCTCACCTGGTGGAAGGTACTGTTTCAGTTTTTGGTTGTGCAGCTAGAGTTTTGTTTGATTCCGGTGCCTCTCACTCTTTTGTGTCTGAGGACTTTTTAGACTCCCTTGGAGAGTTGAGTTCGGGAGAGTCTGTTGAGTTAGCAGTAGAGTTGCCGACGGGGGACCTTGTCCTTACGTCCTACTGTCTAGAGGAGGTACCTGTGCAGTTGCAGGATCAGTTGTTGTCACCCGTCTGTTTGCCTTGTAGTAACATGATTATGATGTGATTTTGGGTATGGATGGTTGGAGCGGTATGGTGCAGTGGTGGATTGCCAGAAGAAGAGAGTGCATTTGCGGATACCTGGAGCAGCGGCGTTCTACTTCCAGGGTATCGTACCTCTTAGTTCTCGCTTTTTAGTTTCTCTGCTTTGAGGTAGGGAGGTTACTTGCTTCTAGTTGTCAGGGTTTCCTAGTTTTTGCAGTGACTCTTGACCAGGTTGTCACAGGAGTGGGGGACATTCCTGTAGTGTGGAGTTTCCGGATGTTTTTTCCGAAAGAGTTGCCTGGTTTACCACCAGAGAGGAGATTGAGTTTACTGTAGAGTTGGTTCCTGGCACTGTACCTTTTGCGCAGGCACCGTACCATATGCACCAGCTGAGTTGAGGGAGTTGAAGAGGCAGCTTGAGGAGTTGTTGGAGAAGGGCTATATTCGTCCTAGCTTTTCTCCGTGGGGGTCACCTGTTTTGTTTGTCCGGAAGAAGGATGGTAGCCTGAGGTTGTGTATCGATTATAGGAAGCTAAATCAAGTGACCATCAAATAGGTATCCTTTGCCTAGGATTGATGATCTCTTTGATCAGCTTCAGTCTGCTCGTGTCTTCTCGAAGATTGATTTGAGGTCAGGCTACTATCAGTTGCGGATTAGAGATTCGGACATAGAGAGGATTGCTTTTCGGACCAAATATGGACACTTTGAGTTTTTGGTGATGCCGTTTGGGCTCACCAATGCTCCAGCAGCTTTCATGGATCTGATGCACCGGGTGTTCCACCAGTTTTTGGACCGGTTTGTCGTAGTGTTTGTTGACGACATTCTGGTGTACTCCGTTTCGGAGGAGGAGCACGCCGAGCACCTGAGGATCGTGTTGCAGACCTTGCGAGAGCACCAGTTGTATGCCAACTTAGTAAGTGTGAGTTTTGGCTACAACAGGTTCACTTTTTGGGGACGTGATCTCAGGTGAGGGAGTTTCTGTGGATCCAGCGAAGGTTGAGGCAGTTTTGCAGTGGGAGAGTCCCAGATCTGTGTCTGAGATTCGTAGCTTTCTGGGTTTGGCAGGTTACTACCGCAGGATTTTTCGAGACTTTTCTCAGGTTGCTGCACCCTTGACTCGGTTGACGAGAAGGGAGTTCAGTTTGTGTGGTCGAGCAGTGTGAGCAGAGTTTCATAGAGTTGAAACGACTGCTTACGTCGGCGCCAGTTCTTGCCTTACCTTCAGGTGAGGAGGGTTTTGAGGTTTGCACAGATGCTTCAGGTATGGTTTGGGTGCGGTTTGATGCAGCAGGGCCGAGTGGTGGCTTATGCGTCTCGCCAGCTTAAGCCCCACGAGGAGAGTTACCCGACCCACGACCTAGAGCTTGCAGCAGTGGTGTTTGCTTTGCGGATTTGGCGTCTTTACCTATACGGAGTGAGCTTTGTTGTCCGTACCGACCACCAGAGTTTGAGGTATGTGTTTTCTCAGAGGGATCTGAATATGAGGTAGCGTTGATGGATGGAATATCTGAAAGACTATGATTTCAGCATTGAGTATAAGCCTGGAAAGGCGAATGTAGTTGCAGATGCCTTGAGTAGGAAAGCACAGATGAGTCATCTGATGCTTAGAGAGTGGCAGTTGTGGCAGTCTGCGACAGAGGGGTCTTTCAGTTTCGTCCAGTCGTCGTCAGTGTGTGCTGGGCAGTTTGTTAGCAGCTCCCGCCGTTGTGAGACAGGTTGTTGAGGCTCAGCAGGCAGATCCCGAGTTGGGCAGTGTGTTGCTTCTTCCAGAGGTTGAGCTTTGTGAGGACGGGACTGTTAGGTTCCGAGATAGACTCTATGTTCCTGTTGAGGAGTCTATCAGGAGAGTCGTGTTGCAGGAGGCACATGGTTCCAGGTACTCTATTCATCGGGGCGACCAAGATGTATCACAGGTTGAGACGTCAGTTTTGGTGGCCTGGGATGAAGAGAGACATAGCGGCTTTTGTTGCTAGGTGTTTGGTCTGTCAGCAGTGAAGGCCGAACATCAGCGTCCAGGAGGACTTGTGCAGCCGTTAGAGATTCCGATGTGGAAGTGGGACCATGTGACGACTGACTTTGTTTGTGGTTTGCCGAGGACAGCTGGAGGTTTTGATAGCATTTGGGTTCTTGTGGACAGATTGACGAAGACTGCCAGATTCTTGCCTGTCAGGACTAGTTGGGGTGTGAGTAGGTTGGCCGCGTTGTACGTAGAGCGGATTGTTCCTTTGCATGGAGTGCCGATCTCTATCGTGTCAGACAGGGATCCTCGCTTCACTTCTGGGTTCTGGCGCAGTTTCCAGAGAGCTTTGGGGACAGAGTTAGCTTTTAGTTCCGCCTACCACCCTCAGTCAGACGGTCAGTCAGAGCGGACTATCCAGACTTTGGAGGACATGCTTAGAGCTTGTTGTCTGGAGTGGCAGGGGTCGTGGACAGCTCACTTGCCGTTGGTCGAGTTCGCATATAATAATAGTTATCACTCCAGTATCGGTTTGGCACCATATGAGGCTTTGTACGGACGACCGTGTCGCACTCCTCTTGACTGGTTCGAGGTTGGCGAACGAGTTGTCACAGGGGCCGGAGTTGGTTCAGCAGTCAGTTGAGGTAGTTCAGCTTGTGAGACAGAGGCTTCAGTCAGCTCAGAGTCGGCAGAAGAGTTATGCAGATCAGCGCAGGCGACCGCTCGAGTTTCAGGTAGGAGACCAGGTGTTTGTTCGTGTTGTCTCCTATGAAGGGAGTGGTGAGGTTCGGTAAGCGTGGAAAGTTGAGTCCTCGCTTTATTGGGCCTTTTACCATTTCTGAGCGTGTCGGAGGTTTGGCGTACAGACTTGAGCTTCCGTCAGAGTTGGCAGCAGTACACGATGTGTTCCATGTGTCGATGCTTCGGAGGTACCTTTCTGACGAGTCTCACGTTCTGCAGAGTGCAGAGTGGTCTGAGGTGACTCCAGTGTTGACTGTACCCAGTTTCCGTTGCACATTGAGGATCGCCGAGTTCAGAGGTTGAGGAACAAGGCAATCCCTTTAGTTTCGTTGCGTGGCAGCGGCACTCCGGTGGTGAGTCGACATGGGAGCGGAAGGACAAAATGCGCGAGCAGTTTCCGTACCTCTTTGGTGAGTCTTCTTTCCTTGTGTTGTTTGAATTTTGAGGGCAAAATTCCTTAAGGGGGGAGGGCTGTAAGGTCTCGGGTCTTTAGTGGATCCTTATTGGGTCTGTAGTGTTCTCTGTGGTTGACGGCCAAGGCTTGCCGTTGAGTCATAGTCAGCGTCCAACGATGTGGACGTCTGAGCTTGAACTCAACGACATGGATCTGGACGTCAGTCTGTTGGCGGTTCAGTAGGCGACCAGTGATGTTGACGTTGACTGGTCGGGCCTGTTGAAATAGGGCAGCCCGAGAGCAGAACCTACCTTTCTCCTTTCCTCTCCTTCCCTCCACCTTTGCTTTTCTTGATTCCTGCAGCTTCTGTTGGTGATTTGAGCTCGTGGGAAGCCCCTGGATCGTGTGGCGTTGCTGATCGGGCGGGAACGCGAGGTTTTGGCGTAATTCGCGCGGAGTCTTCGGGGAGATCCGGCGCGATTGTGGCTGTTTGGGATTGTTTAAGCTTTCTGAGGTAGGGACTTAACCCCATTAACCCTCCCCAGCAAACCAGCATGCCCAATTAGTGAATTGGAATGCAATTTATGGTTTAGGGTTTGGGTTATATCATGCCGGATTTGGGTAAATATCAATCTAGGTGTTAGACTGTTTAGTTTAGATGTTCTGTAGTGTCGATTGATGAGAGGAAGTGTTTCCCTCCATCAGTCGGAGTTTGGTTGAGTGGTTCTGCCCATTGGAACTGATTCGGTTCAGTTCTGGGTATGGGGGACTGAAGATATCAACGTCCACATCTGTTGACGTTGAGATCTTCAGGGATGATTTAAACGACAAGGTCGATTGCCGTTTATTATTGTTAACGACATGAGGGTTGCCGTTTACCTCATGTTGGCGGCAATCGATGTGGCCGTTAATCTCCTGTGTCCCAGCAGACTTGAGTTGTGTGTTTAGAGGCGATTGACATGTGATGTCCGCCCTAATAGCACAAGTGGGCCAGGCTTAGAGTGTGACTCCGCCTGTGCATTTGAGTAGTTGTTTGTGGCACGAGGTGTTTACTTACTGTACGGGGTTTCAGACGTTGAGTGTGTTCCGTCTGTTGTACGCGCGTTGCGTTACCGTGTACCCGTTTCTGTTGTGTTACCTAGGCGTGGGTGCGACTCCGTCTAGACGACTAGCGTGTGGTTGTCCTCCGCTAGTGAGCCAGGACGCCGAGTGCGACTCTGTCCTGTGCGTACTCCTTGTGGTGGTTTTGAGCCGGTCTCCGTGGAGCCCTTCTCTACCGCTAGGGTCAAGCGTAGGGGAAAAACCGGTCGTGGACCAGACGCGAGAGAGAGCGTCTGTAGTGTGCACACGTGGCTGGGGTTGAGAGCCTCTGTGGTGACGGGACGCCGAGCCACAGACCCTAGCTGAGTCCTACTTGCTGTGTGTGTGAGTGTGTGTGTTACTGAGCCGCGTGGTTTACAGTTTTGTGTGTGGGGCGACGTGTACTTACTTTCAGTTTTTACTTTCCGCACTTTAGACTGTTACCGGTGGGGTTACTTTTCCCTACTGGGTCTCTTTCTTGAGACTCACTCCCTCCCCTTTCAGGTGGGTCTTCGTCGACTCCCGTTCCAGGCGAGTCTAGCCACTCCGGTGTTGGTGCTCCCTAGCTGCAGTGAGTAGTACTTTTTTGTTGTACTTCTGTACTCTGTACTTTGCTCAGACTCTGAGTTTGTATATGATATGTTCATATAGTGGAATTTTACTGCTTTGCATGGTGTGTATCTTCTTACATATAGTCTCCTCGGACTCTTACTTCCTACCCTTCCGAGCTTGTCTCGTGGGTTAGCGGGTCAGAATTCGGGTTACTGGTTGTTACTGGTAATGCGGATTCTGGGTCGTTACAGTAGTGCCCGTCGTAGGTGCGATGGTTGGCAGAGGAAGCTTGGGAGAGACCCGGGCATCCAGGATCTCCCCCTGAAAGGGGAGCGAAGTCCACGTCATCCTCCGCTGGGGCTTTCCCTCCGCACGCTGAACCATCGCGTCCACACGGCACTCCAGGTCGACCACACGGCGAAGGTGCCTGGCGAGCTCCTGCTCGGAATGGACGGAGCCTTGTCGGCCGGTCCCCTGGAGTTGGCTCCCACAGCGGTGGACAGGTGGCAATGGCAGAGCGTCGGGGCGAGCGGCCTCGGCACTCCGGGGCCCGCTCCTCGGACGGGGCTCGGTGTGACCGGCGCGGTGAGTCCGCCTGTTGCTCTTGGAACACAGGAGGGGCGCGATCGTTGATGAGCCGACTCCGCCTGGTGCTCCTGTGGTAAGGAAGGCGTCGGGACCGGTGGCCCAGCCAACTGGGCCTGTAGGCCCAGGCAGATGCCCGTCAACTGTTGCACCTGGCCCAGTTCAGCCATCTCCAGGCGGTGCAGGCATGACGGCCGCTGGTGCAGGGGCGTCATTGTTGCGCCAGTAGGGGCGACGTTAACATCCGCGGTAGGGGACCGACGCCGAGACTCCGCGCGTGATGGGCGAGATCTCGTCGCCCTGCTCCCGATGTTCTGGTAAGAGGATCGTCCGCGAGCCATGGCTGTGTCCCTCCCACAGACGGTGCCAAAAGTGTGGAGGCCTTTTTTGTTTGGGCCGGAGCTTGGAGGGCCTACACTTGAAGAAGGGGAAGAGACGCTGGTGGTGACGAAAGCCTGCAAAACCAGAAACGGATCAGGGGGACCCGGTTGAAGAACCGGAGAGAACCCTCCGATGCCTAAGTCAGTAGTGACTGGAGAGGAGGGAGTTCTGTGTATGAGGCGTGTTTGTGCAAGGATCAATGTACCTTTGCATGGCGTTATACCTGTGTCTTTTATAGGCATGGGTGCTGAAGCGAACGGATGTAACGTCTCTGGATCGTGCTGGAAGGGCGCCTTGATTGGCGCACGTAACGGGGGTTACACATCCAGATGCCCGTTGGAATGCTTAGCAGTTAACGCGCCTCTTGATAGTGGGGCGCATGGCCCGCGGCGGTTGTAACCGTTGCTAATACAAAGAGGCTGCTCGGGCGGCCTTGATTGTAGTTCTCGAGGAGTTGCTTGTTGGGGGAAGATGAACCTGTGCTCGATGACCGTGAGGACTGCTCTGGGCCCGAGTAGGATAAGTGTTTTCTGAAGGCGCTGGGGGTGGTCGTCCGGGGACGGATGATGCCCTAGGACAACACAGTGCCAGTTGTTTTCGTCATGGGCTTATGCGAGCTTTGTTGATGGGCCTGGGTGGCAGGAAGTGACTACCACACTGGGTTAAGTTACACAGTTACAGAATTTACATACTACATGATTACATACTTACATGTGTAACTAGGTAAGTTACACAGTTACAGAATTTACATACTTACATGTAACTGTGTAAGTACTTACGCAGTTACTATAACACCCCGGAATTTAGCAATTTAAAATTCAGAAATATAGAGGGATAAAAATAAATAATTGTATTGGAGACTTCCAACACCATGTAATTATGACCCTCAACAAGAATGGGCCTATAGAACACATTTGGCCCAAGGATATGAATGAACTGGACAGGGAATTACCCAGAAATTCGTGTAGGTAATTAAGCCATAATTAGAAAGGGCAATTTAAAATTAAAGATGGTTGATTAGTCATGTAAGGTAAGCCAAACTGAACTCAATCCCAATTGGTGGTTTCCTAAACCTTTGCTACCTCTTTTGGGTAAGGGAATCCCAGATTTCATGGAAACTAGGAAACAGAGCTCGTAGCCCTTTCCTAGTATCATTAGGACTCTTAACAACATCCTAAAACTATAAGAACTCATCCCTAAAATCTTGGGGAAGGTTTAACAACGAAGTTTGGGTCGTTTGGAGGCAGCAAGAACTTCTGAGGAGCAGGAGAAAGGCTGGGAGTCCGTAGCTTCATCCCTGCATCTCTGTTGCATCCAGACCCTCAACGGTTTTTAGATCTTCCTAAAGGTAGGTGTTCTCGGGCCAAGATTAAAGAAAACCAACACCATCATGTAGTTCTTTGAGTCTAGGTTCATTTGCAATTGGTTTGATTGGTTTTCATGGAGTATACATGTGTATTGGTGATTTTCCCGAAGTCTCGCACCGTTAGGGCTTTTCCCGTTCTTCTTATTTTGCATATGATTCGAGACTGAATTTTACTAAACTTTATTCATGAAAGTTCTTCCAACTGAAGTCATGATCATCTTCTATGTTTGACATTTTGTCCAAAAATCCTTCTTTAGAGAGTTAGAGTATGATAAGAGAGTCTCTGCATGATACTGCGATTTCGGGCTACTATTGACTTTTTGTTCTTCATATGTTTTCTCGGGATTCGAGACCGAATTATATTAACCATCACATCAAAGTTCTTCTAATAGTTTTCCTCTTCATCTTTCATGTTGAACGTTTTATCTAAATGTCACTCGTTAGAGAGTTATAAGAGGTGGAAGTGGATCACTGCACTGCAGTCATGTGTTTTTTGTCTGGAAGGGCCACTCGTGTCGACACGACCTGAACTCGTGTCGACACGACCTGAACTCGTGTCGACCTGCTGTCCCAAAACAGCCCATAAAATGTTTGGGAAGCCCTCTAGTGTCGACACTACCCCATCTAGTGTCGACACACTCCCCCAGTTTGACCCAGAAAGTTCTGGGAAGCTGATCTAGTGTCGACACTACCTAACCTAGTGTCGACACACTGTCCCATATTGGCGAAGGTTTCTGGAAGCTGTCTCTAGTGTCGACACTACCTGGACTCGTGTCGACACTACTTGACCTTTTTGCCTTGTATTTGAAGCATTGTGTCAACACTACCTGACTAGTTTTGCATGATTTTGTCTTGTGTTTGAAGCATGGTGTCGACACCACTTGATCTAGTGTCGACACTACCCTTACAAGATTTTTGTATAATTTGGGTCTAATCATCTCATGATGTCTACAAGCATGTACATGATGATATATAGTATGCATGGACTTAAAATAAATCAAACCATTAAAGGAAATAGTAATGATGTGAATATGATTCTAATGTGTAATTTTGATTGTTCTTATGATCATTGGATTATCTTGTGATCTTGCTTATTGTCAATTGATAAGATAAGAATATGATATGAATGTGAGGATGAATACATGATTAGTATGGACATATTAGTGGTGTTAAAGTTATTTTTGCATATGAGTTTTCATGGTTACATGTTTTCCGGTGTTTAATTGATATTGTCATATGCATACATGTTAGGAAAGCACATGTTCTACATATGATCTGTCTTTAGAAACATCCTCATGTCAAGACATTAATGAATTATGAAACATAAGATACGTCGTTATCCTGTCTTGTTCCTTTGAGCTGTTTGTCATTCCTTGACTCTATGAATGATCATGTCTTTTTACTATGAGCTTGTCATTGAAACTCTGTGGCCATAATATGAATATGTTTGTTCGGCACAACGTGGGACTCCGGTCCAAAACTTGATCCAATGCCTGTGCAATAGGGGCCCTGTCCGGTCCTGGGGAGGAGCGCCCCACGTACTTGTTAACCATGGGAGTATGGACTCTTGGTGCTTGGCATAGCACACCTGACATGCAAGATTTGTGAATATGTGCCTTCTGTTTGACTTGATAAGTTTGACTTGACATGATATGATACGTTTGTTCTTGTGAACACATGAACTCTGCTTGAATATGGCCAATCTCTTCTGACATGATTCTAGTCTTGAAATATCTGTTTGTTGTAGATGCAATTCGACATTTTGATCTGATACGATATCCGTTCTATTCCTATCAATCTGTTATATTGCATACATTGTCATCATATTCATATGCATATCTACCTACTTCAAATGTTAATCATGTATACTAGTGCCCGCACGTTATTGAGATGTAAATCCTACTGAGCTAGTTCGCTCACCCTATCATCCTGCCCTTTTCAGGTAGTGATGAAGAACTGGTGGAGTCGGATGGGACTGGACAAGAGTGACGAGCACCGTCCTAGAATAGATGACAGTTTAGAAAAGAAATTGAGTAGTCTATGTAATAGTAAAACTTTTCTGGAAGTTATTTGAATAATGGACCCTTTGGTTAATTCTTTCTTGTAAGGTTGTATCTAGTTGAATGAAATGAAATAAAGAGTAACTTTGAGGATATTATTATGATTTTGAAAGTGTACATTCAATTGTGACTCTGCGCTATTCAACTGTGATACGTTTGTTTGTATCGTTCATGTCCCTCGGTATTTATTCCGCTGCTAAATATCGGGGCGTGACAGTTGGTATCAGAGCCTGAACTTTAGGGTCAAGGGATTAGGAACATAGAATGAAACTAGATTACACGAGTCAAAACCTATCATACCTAATGTGAGCTTGGGTAGAGCCATGGGAATAGAAGTCACATGTGATATATTGAGATGACTAACTCACATTATTATCTTGAAGGTACTTACTACCTCAATGGCCGCTGAACGTGCCCAGGCTAGGGACATGCAACGAACTATACTGAATTTGACTCAGGCTATCTTACAAGCCACCCAAGGTGGAGGAAACCGCGGAGCCGTGTGCTCCACCGGAATTTCCGGAACATGGATCCGCCTAGGTTTGAAGGGAGTACTAACCCAGATGTGCTGAACACTGGGTTAAAGAGATTGAAAGGATATTCAAGGTTATGCAATGCACAGACCAGAACAAGGTACTCCTGGCGACTTTCCAGTTGGAAAAGGATGCCAGGGCATGGTGGGAGTCGGTAGAAGCACCCTAAATGGAACAACAACCTACATGGGCTCAGTTCATTGAGCGTTTCAATGCCAAGTACTTTTCGGAGAGGGTCCAAGAACGGAAAGCAGCCGAATTTGCGGCTTTAAAGCAGAGAGGGCTCAATGTGGCTGAGTATGAGGCCTAATTCTCTCGGCTATCCCGATACGCTGTTCACTTGATTGGGATAGAAAGGATGAAGGCGAAACGCTTTCTGAATGGCTTGAGGCCCAGTTCATCACCCAACTGGCGCCAATGGACATTCCAACTTATGCTGAAATGGTTAAGAAGGCTCAACTATTGGAAGATGCCATGGAGACTGCGAAAGGATTAAGGGAAAATCCGTTAAACGAGAACAAGTGTCTTCTGCTGGGAGGTATCAGCTGACTATTGGGAAGAAAAGGCCCAGTGGCGAGGTAAATGAACCAGCGGATAAAAAGCCGAAGGAGTTAGGTAAGCAAGCAATGGTGACAACGGGAGAAAGGTGTGAACATTGTGACAGGGCTGGTCATCGGACTGAAGAATGCTGGAGAGCGCAAGGGAGATGCCTTCGCTGTGGAAGTCGTGACCATAGGATCTCGGACTGTCCAATGCTGAAAGAACAAACCCCTCAGGACAAACGTCCGAATGAACAGAAGAGGCAAGGCCGACTGCAAGCTGTCCAGGAACTAGAACTGCTGAAGAAGGAGGTATCGTGGAAGGTACACTTACTATTCTTTCCCGACCCGCATATGTTATCTTTGATACAGGAGCTACGCATTCCTTCATATCTCAAACATTTGTTGATACCCTACCTGTGAAACCCGTCCAATGGAATCCGAAATAGTTGTGTCAACCCCGATTGGTCCTGGCACCAATCTTACAAGCCATATACCATCCAGTGAGGTGTTGATTGAAACCCAAAACCTACCAGCAAATTTAATATGTATGGACATGGAGGGGTATGATGTGATACTGGAGCAGACTGGATGTCTGAACATGGGGCTAGTATCAATTGCAGGAGAAGTCGGGTAACTTTTAGTCAGTACCCAAAACTAGTGTTCACAGGGGATAAAAACCACAGGAGATTGTCACTTATCTCTGCACTGCAAGCCAAAAGGATGATGAGGAAAGGTTGTATGGCCTTTCTTGCTGCTGTAGTCATTGCAAAGAAGGAAGTCAAAGTAGAGGACATCCATGTCGTCAGCGAATACGCTGATGTTTTCCCCGAAGACTTTCCCGGAATTCCTCCGGAGCGAGAGGTCGATTTTACCATTGAATTGGTCCCTGGTGCAGCACCGGTATCTAGGGCACCATATAGAATGTCCCCCGCAGAACTGAAGAATTAAAAGAGCAACTGATGGAACTGTTAGAGAAGGGTTTCATCCGACCAAGCACATCGCCATGGGGTGCACCTGTCCTCTTCGTCAAGAAGAAAGATGGGTCGATGAGGCTATGCATAGATTATAGACAACTGAATCAGTTAACCATCAAGAACAAATACCCTTGCCGAGAATTGATGAGTTGTTTGATCAATTATCTGGAGCTAGATACTTCTCTAAAATAGATCTCTGATCCGGTTATCATCAATTGAGGATCAAAGGAGAAGACATTCACAAGACTACGCCTTCCGAAGCAGGTATGGGCATTATGATTTATTGTTATGCCTTTTGGACTAACAAATGCCCCTGCAGTTTTCATGCAGTTGATGAATAGCATTTATCGCCCATATCTTGTAAGTTTGTGGTGGTATTCATCGATGATATTTGATCTATTCCAAGACAAAGGAAGAGCATGAGGAGCATTTGAGGATTGCATTGCAGATTTTAAGGGAGAACAAACTATATGCCAAGTTAAGTAAATGTGAATTCTGGCTTGAGGAGGTATCCTTTCTAGGGCATGTGGTAACCAAAGATGGTATCGCTGTTGATCCATCAAGGTTGAGGCTGTGTTGAAATGGGAAAGACCGACAAGCGTCACAGAGATCCTGAGTTTTCTGGGATTAGCTGGGTATTATCGAAGGTTTATAAAGGATTTCTCAAAGATTGCAGTGCCATTGACCAAGCTGACCCGAAGGAAAATCCGTTTGTGTGGACCAATGAATGTGAGGAAAGTTTCAACAACTTGAAGAAGTGTCTGACTACTGCTCCTGTCCTCGCCTTACCCACTGAAGACGGAGGATTTGAAATTTATTCAGATGCTTCTGTACTGGACTGGGATGTGTCTTAATGCAACAAGGAAGGTATAGCTTATGCTTCCAGACAGTTGAAGGTCCACGAAGTGAACTATCCAGTTCATGACCTGGAGTTGGCAGCTGTAGTATTCGCCTTGAAATTTGGAGGCATTATATCTATGGTGAGCAATTTAAGGTCTTTTCTGACCACAAGAGTTTGAAATACCTGTTCTCACAGAAGGAGCTGAACATGAGACAAAGAAGGTGGTTAGAGTACCTTAAGGACTTTGACTTTTCCATTCAGTATCACCCCGGGAAAGCCAATGTAGTGGTAGACGCTCTAAGTAGACAACCAGGAGCTATGCTAGCTAGTTTGATGTTGGGCGAATGGAAGTTACTGGAGCAATTTGCAAGTCTGAACATAGACGTGGAAAGAAGAAAAGCAAATAATGATTTCAAACCTCCAGATACAATCCCCTGCTGACTGAAATCAAGGAGAACAAGAAGAGGATCCATTCTTAGTTCAGATCAAGGAGAAGCTAGAACAAAGACCTGACTTTACTCTATCAGCAGAAGGAAGATTATTATTCCGAGGCAGAACATGTGTCCCTGATCATGGAGAACTCAAGAAGAGGTTACTGAATGAAGCTCATCAGTCCAGTACACGATTCACCCTGGATCAACAAAGATGTACCAAGATTTAAAAAGATCGTACTGGTGGCCAAACATGAAGAGGGATGTGGCCGATCATGTGGCATACTGTTTAACATGCATGAAAGTCAAAGCCGAGCATTTTCGTACAGCTGGTGGACTGCTACCACTAGAATCCCAGAGTGGAAGTGGGATAGCATCGGTATGGACTTTATCATGGGATTGCCCAAGACTAGAGGTGGTATGGATGCAATTTGGTAATAGTTGATCGATTGACTAAGTCGGCACATTTCTTGCCGATTAAGAGCACCTGGTCTGTGGATGTATTGGCTGCATTATATGTTAAGGAAGTAGTTAGATTGCATGGGTTCCATCTAGCATAATCTCAGATCGGGACCCTAGATTTACTTCACACTTCTGGAAGGGCTTTACAAGTAGCAATGGGTACTAAACTAAACTTTAGTACTGCCTTCCATCCTCAGACTGATGGACAAACTGAAAGGACCAATCAATTGTGGAGGATATGCTTCGTGCTCTGGTACTAGATTTCAAAGGTCGATGGGATGATCAGTTGTACTTGATGGAGTTTGCTTATAACAACAGCTATCAGGCTAGTATCAAAATGGCTCCATTTGAAGCCTTATATGGCAGGAGTTGCAGATCACCCCTTTGTTAGGAAGAGGTTGGGGAGAACCAATGGGTTGGACCCGACTTGATTGAGGCAACTGTCTGGAAGGTTCAGATTGTCAGGGAACGTCTAAGGTAGCAAATCCAGACAGAAGAGTTATGCAGACAAGAGAAGAGAGAGCTGGAATTTCCAGGTTGGCGAACATGTGTTCTTGAAGTCTCACCTTCAAGGGGAATACAAAGATTTGGGATCAAAGGAAAACTAAGTCCCAGATTCATAGGGCCATTTGAAATTCTGGAAAGAATTGGTCAGGGGCGTATAGACTTGCCTATCGCCGCAACTGGCAAACGTGCATAATGTGTTCCCACATATCCATGATGCGGAGGTACCTATTCAATGCCGACCATGTAATTGCCACGAGACTTGGAGATTTGGGAGGACCTGACTTATGAAGAGAAGCCGATCAACTGTTGGATCGGAAGATTCAGCGACTCAGAAATCGTACCATACCTATGGTGAAGGTTCAATGGAGTCAGACGGAGTTACTAATGCTACCTGGGAAACAGAGGAGAGAATGAAGAAATCACCCGAAGCTATTCTCAGGTACGAACTACACCATTACGCGTAATTTAGGGACCAAATTTCTTAAGTGGGGAGGATGTAACACCCCGAAATTTAGCAATTTAAAATTTCAGAAATATAGAGGGAAAAAATAAATAATCGTATTGGAGACTTCCAACACCATGTGTAATTATGAACCATCAACAAGATGGGCCTATAGAACACATTTGCCCAAGGATATGAATAACTGGACAGGGAATTACCCAGAAATTCGTGTAGGTAATTGTGCCATAATTAGAAAGGAAATTTAGAGTTAAAAGATGTTGATTAGTCATGTAAGGTAAGCCAAAACTGAACTCAATCCAATTGGTGGTTTCCTAAGCCTTTGCTACCTCTTTTGGGTAAGGGATCCCAGATTTCTGGAAACTAGGAACAGAGCTCGTAGCCCCTTTCCTAGTATCATTAGGACTCTTAACAACATCCTAAAACTATAAGAACTCGTCCCTAAACTCTTGGGGAAGGTTTAACAACGAAGTTTGGGTCGTTTGGAGGCAAGCAAGAACTCTGAGGAGCAGGAGAAAGGCTGGGTCCGTAGCTTCATCCCCTGCATCTTCTGTTGCATCCAAACCTCAACGGGTTTTAGATCTTCCTAAAGGTAGGTGTTCTCGGCAAAGATAAAGAAAACCAACACCATCATGTAGTTTTTGAGTCTAGGTTCATTTGCAATTGGTTTGATTGGTTTTCATGGAGTATACATTGTGTATTGGTGATTTTTCCGAAGTCTCGCACCGTTAGGGCTTTTCCCATTCTTCTTATTTTGCATATGATTCGAGACCGAATTTGACTAAACTTTCTTCATGAAAGTTCTTCCAACTGAAGTCACTATCATCTTCTATGTTGGACGTTTTGTCCAAAATCCTTCGTTAGAGAGTTAGGAGTATGATAAGAGTCTCTGCATGATACTGCGATTTCGGGCTACTATTGACTTTTTGTTCTTCATATGTTTTTCTCAGGATTCGAGACCGAATTATATTAAACCTCAACATCAAAGTTCTTCTAATAGTTTTCCTCTTCATCTTCATGTTTGAACGTTTTATCTAAATGTCACTCGTTAGAGAGTTATAAGAGGTGGAAGTGGATCACTGCACTGCAGTCATGTGTTTTTGGTCTGGAAGGGCCACTCGTGTCGACACGACCTGAACTCGTGTCGACCTGCTGTCCCAAAACAGCCCAGAAAATGTTCTGGGAAGCCCTCTAGTGTCGACACTACCCCATCTAGTGTCGACACACTCCCCCAGTTTGACCTAGAAAGTTCTGGGAAGCTGATCTAGTGTCGACACTACCGTAACCTAGTGTCGACACACTGTCCCATATTGGCCAGAAGGTTTTCTGGAAGCTGTCTCTAGTGTCGACACTACCTGGACTCGTGTCGACACTACTTGACCTTTTTGCCTTGTATTTGAAGCATTGTGTCAACACTACCTGACTAGTTTGCATGATTTTGTCTTGTGTTGAAGCATGGTGTCGACACCACTTGATCTAGTGTCGGCCTACCCTTACAAGATTTTTGTATAATTTGGGTCTAATCTCTCATGATGTCTACAAGCAGTACATGATGATATATAGTATGCATGGACTAAAATAAATCAACCATTAAAGGAAATAATAATGATGTGAATATGATTCTAATGTGTAATTTTGATTGTTCTTATAATCATTGGATTATCTTGTGATCTTGCTTATTCAATGATAAGATAAGAATATGATATGAATGTGAGGATGAATACATGATTAGTATGGACATATTAGTGGTGTTAAAGTTTGATTTGCATAGAGTTTCATGGTTACATGTTTTCCGGTGTTTAATTGATTATTGTCATATGCATACATGTTAGGAAAGCACATGTTCTACATATGATCTGTCTTTAGAAACATCCTCATGTCAAGACTTAATGAATTATGAAACATAAGATACGTCGTTATCCTGTCTTGTTCTTTGAGCTGTTTGTCATTCTTGACTCTATGAATGATCATGTTCTTTTTACTATGAGCTTGTCATTGAAAACTCTGTGGCCATAATATGATATGTTTGTTCGGCACAACGTGGGACTCCGTCCAAAACTTGATCCAATGCCTGTGCAATAGGGGCCCTGTCCGGTCCTGGGAGGAGCGCCCCAACGTACTTGTTACCATGGGAGTATGGACTCTTGGTGCTTGGCATAGCACACCTGACATGCAGATTTGTGAATATGTGCCTTCTGTTTGACTTGATAAGTTTGACTTGACATGATATGATACGTTTGTTCTTGTGAACACATGAACTCTGCTTGAATATGGCCAATCTCTTCTGACATGATTCTAGTCTTGAAATATCTGTTTGTTGTAGATGCAATTCGACATTTTGATCTGATACGATATCCGTTCTATTCTGCTATTCAATCTGTTAGTATTGCATACATTGTCTCATATTCATATGCATATCTACCTACTTCAAATGTTAATCATGTATACTAGTGCCCGCACGTTATTGAGATGTAAATCCTACTGAGCTAGTTCGCTCACCCCTATCATCCTGCCCTTTTCAGGTAGTGATGAAGAACCGGTGGAGTCGGATGGGACTGGACCAGAGTGACGAGCACCGTCCTAGAATAGATGACAGTTTAGAAATAGATTGAGTAGTCTATGTAAAGTGAAACTTTTCTGGAAGTTATTTGAATAATGGACCCTTTGGTTAATTCTTTCTTGTAAGGTTGTATCTAGTTGAATGAATGAATAAAGAGTAACTTTGAGGATATTATTATGATTTAAAAGTGTTATTATATTCATTGTGACTCTGCGCTATTCAACTGTGATACGTTTATTTGTATCGTTCACGTCCCCCGGTATTTATTCCGCTGCTAATATCGGGGCGTGACAGTTACACACTTTTGATATATTACGAATTAAAATAATTAGGTAAATCCTTCTAAAACTAGTAACTATGTATTAGGTAAGCCCTAATTATAGAGTTACAAACTTATAAAATTTCTATGTAGTTACATAGTTTCATGTGTAACTGTGTAAGTATGTAATTACATACTTACATGTGTAACTGGGTAACACCGTTACATGTGTAACTGGGTAAGTTACACAATTACAGGATTTATATGTAACTGTGTAAGTACGTACTTACACACTTTTGATATTTTACGAATTAAAATAATTTGGTAAATCCTTCTAAAACTATATAACTATGTAATTAGGTAAGTCCTAATGATAGAGTTACAAACTTATAAAATTTCTACATAGTTACATAGTTTCATGTGTAACTGTGTAAGTATGTAACTACATACTTACATGTGTAACTGGGTACCACGTTACATGTGTAACTGGGTAAGTTACACAATTACAGGATTTATATGTAACTCTGTAAGTACGTACTTACACACTTTTGGGATAACGGTTATAAAATAATTAGATAAATCCTTCTAAAATTATGTAACTATGTAATTAGGTAAGTCCTATTTATAGAGTTACAAACTTATAAAATATCTATGTAGTTACATAGTTTCATGTGTAACTGTGTAAGTACGTATTACATACTTACATGTGTAACTGGGTAATACAGTTACATGTGTAACTAGGTACGTTACACAATTACAGGATTTATATGTAACTGTGTAAGTACGTACTTACACACTTTTGGGTCGATTATAAAATAATTAGGTAAATCCTTCTAAAACTATGTAACTATGTATTAGGTAAGCCCTAATTATAGGTTACAAACTTATAAAATTTCTATATATAGTTACATAGTTTCATGTGTAACTGTGTAAGTATGTAATTCCATACTTACATGTGTAACTGGGTAACACAGTTACATGTGCATTGGGTAAGTTACACAATTACAGGATTTATATGTAACTCTTACACACTTTTGGGATAACGGTTACACACTTTGAGATAACGGGGGAGGATAACAGGGATAAAAAACAGGGACTTAAACTAAGTCTTACATAACAAGGACCGCATGGCTTGGGAAAAGCTGACAGGGACCTGAAATTGATGTCAGATCCCTGCCAGGGACCTGAAATTAATTCTCCCTAAATGAAATAAATAAATTATAAATTTTGTCATCATTCCATTAATATTCCAAACAAGGAGGTAAACTATTTTGTTCGCAATCTTCTCAGTTCACAAAGCTTATTCTAAAAGATCCTTTGCCGATCATAGAAATCAAAATTTTAAAGGTGAATTTCGAATAGAGGTGTCAATTGGGTCGGGTCGGTCCGAAGGTTCGATGGCTCGTCCGATTTATACGGGTTTGGGTTGAATATTTTAACATCTTCCAATTTTGAGCTCGGCCCGACCCGGCCCGAAGTAAGATTGGGTCGGACTCAGGCTTAACTCGGTCCGACCGAACGGTCCGGTGGCCTAGTAAATTTTTTTAAAAAAATAAGCGACACAACTGTAGTTCTAATATTCTAAAATTTAAAATTTAAAATTATATTGTAAAGTTATGTTTAATGATTTAATATTTATTTCATACTTATAACAACTAGAAATAAGTTTATCGAAATTAATTTAATATTTATTTCATACATTTTTTATTCAATGTACATAATTTAATTTAAATAAAAATAAAAAGTAAAAATATCTTTAAAAAAATAAAATCGTACTGAACCAAAGTTGGATCGGACCTTATCTAATCGTTTCAATCGGACCAAAATTTTAAAAATCAGGCCTCACTCTGACCGGGCCGGACTAGCCATGACCCACAATCTTCTGTCCTCTGCCCCAGCAATCAGTGTGTAAATACCACTCCTTTCCAGCGATCACTACTGGTGCGCTGCAAATCTTCCCCTGAACCAAATCCCGGCATCCCCATCCTCACGGTCGGACGGCATCCCCACTTGGCATGCTTCCTTCCTCCTCACTGTGGTGAACTGGCTGAAAGCTACCGCCACCTTGGGGCCGTCTTTCCTATACGCTAGCTGTTATATAAGCGACTCCTTGGGCGAGTCCTTCAACACAAAACACCGCATCTAAGCATTGTGCTTCCTCCCTTTTCGAGCTCGAGCTCTTTGCACTAGTATTATTGTAATCTTACAAGCCAAGATCATGATCAGCTCCAAGAGGCTAGCCGAGATCGCAAGGAAGTGGCTGAGAGCCGCCGCCGCTGCTGGGAGGAAGAGGATTGCCTTCCATGCAAGGGGTCCGCCACGGCACTGGATTTGGATGCCTGCAGCACCTCAGCTCCGGCTAGGAAGGGCCACTTCGTTGTATACTCCAGCGACGGGCGACGATACGAAATGCCGCTGACGTACCTCAAGAACAACATCGTCATGGTGCTCCTGAGGATGTCCGAGGAAGTGGTCGGGCTGCCGAGTGATGGGCCGATAACTCTGCCATGGGATGCTACCTTTGTGGGCAGTGTAGTCTCCTGCCTCCGGAGGCCATCTTCACTGGACGCAGAGAAAGCACTTCTCGCAGCCATGGCTACCCGCTCTCAGGATTCGATGGGTCCATGTTCAATATTGGTTAACCACCGTTAGTTGTCTGCGAGTGTTGAGACTGAGCTTAATTACCTATAGCTCGCAATTGTACATGTATTAATTTTATACAAAAGCTCCACTGATCCCTTTTGACACATACTTTGAATTACATGTAAATTTTTCAATTCCATTCCAGTACCATATCCGATCTTTGCTTGGCTTTCAGCTGTGAAGAAACCAGCTGTCTTATTATATCACATAGGTTTTGTTCTCCATGGCTAATTATATATGATATTTACTGTATTTGAAGTTAAGTTAGTTCTAATATTAATCCGAACTACTAGTTTAGGTTTGCATATTACAGACACATATGGCACATTATTAAACACTGTGTACGATATCTTTTTATTTATTTTGTATTTGTTATTATTCTTGATGCGTATCAACACAGTTGCCGAATATTATTGAACTTACAAATTAGAGGAATTTTTCTTCACCTTTAAGCCCCTTTAATGTATTTACCACCTTTAATATACTTCGAGATATATTCACACGCATACCCACCAGGCAAATAGTTTTTTTTGTAAGTATGGAAGGAGATCCTTAAACCCTTAATATTAGGTTCAATTCTCACCCCCACTAATCTTTAAAAAAAATTTACGCAATAGCAAAATTTGACAAAAAATGAGATTTCCTCTAGAGAAATGGTGGACTTCATGGCCGAAGTGATGCTTTACAACCGATTGGCATAAATTAAGAAGACAAATTCTAAGTTTAGATTCTACATTGTGATTTTATAAGTGTCCTCATGACTATGAAAAGTTTTGGCTAATCTGCTGACAGGGTATACCCAAATCGCTTATTCATATGCATTTGATCCACGTCAGACCCACTTGACTTGCATTATTAGTCTAACTTATCTTTGGAGGGTGTATTTGACGTGAAAATTGGTATGGAGTTTATGTCATGTTAGGTAGCGTGGGGCACATAGCATGTGGTATGGTTAATTATTGACTACTCAACAAAGCTTAATTAAGATGCTATTTGTGGGGTGCCTTTCCTGTTCGGTGATGAATCGAGTAGACCCTCCACAGAGAGGGGAAGAAACCTCTGCCAGCTTGGATGGAATTATGCAAGATAGAACGACGTCAAAAGGGACCCGACTGTCTGAACTGAGGAAATTCTTCCAGTGCCTAAGTCAGAGGTGACTGTAGAAATGAGGCGTTCAAGGAGAAGGGTCTTTCAGTGTGTGTTTTGGGCATAGGTAATTGTGAGGGTAGAGTTTCATGTACATTTGCATGAAGGCTTCGGTTCCCCTTTATAGATGAGAGACCTGTAGGGAGTTGAAACATAGCCCACGTTGGGGTCATTTGGAGACGCCCGTTGGGAGGTTCGGAATGGGAAGCACCTGGTGGTGGTGCATCTCTAGTGACTATGTGGCAACTGTTCGAATCGTGAACAAGTGATCTGTGCAATATTTACGGGGCTTGAACACCGCTGGAAGGCCAAAAGAGGCGGTGGTCTCCGTCTACTTAATGTTGCCCAGGAAGTTCTTTGAGGCTGTTGAACGTCTTCGCAATGCCATGGGACACGCGTAAGGCAAAGCCTATTCGAAGTTCGTTATGTGCCCGAGACACATGGCTAAATAGCCAGATTGGGGTTGTTCAATTACAACTCTCTTACTTTTCGGTGCCCAAATAAAGACACGCGTGACGGAGGCGTGCTCGAAAGCATTGTCGCATCCGGGGACATGAGGCAGTTAGGGCTTGCTTAATAATCGATGACGGGCCATGATGGACCCATGGGCCTAGGAGCCAAAAATGGCCTCCACACTATCCTTTCCATTAGGATTCATTTTAAGGAGATTAGCATTCAAGTCTTGACATAATATTGCGAGCATGAGAGATAGTAGAGAACCAATAGGCATATCCAAGGAGTGGCTTAGTGGTTAAGACTTTGCATTATACACATTTATTTCTAGGTTCAAATCTTGACACTCACACTTATTTATCAAAAAAAAAAACCCATAGAATGTTGCCTAGTGTAGGGATCCAATGCATCAATATATATTGTTTGTTTTCTATTATATGATAATTGTGGATGGCAGAAACTTGCGGCCCCTACTACCTAGCAATGGCCTATGAAGATTGAGGCATGAAGGTTTGGAAGACTAAAACTCATTCCCCTCTATACCCATCAGGTCGTCGGCATCTAACTCAAAAGTAGACGAAAATGACCTAAAGGGACATCCTCCTACAATTGCTCAAAAAGAGGACCGATCATGAAGAATAAAGTTAAGACTTTTTGAACTCTCACACTAACACATAGGAACACCATATATATCTCACTGTCCACTCTCCTCACCTCGTTCCAACTAAGTCTCTAATTTGAACATTGGAGGTTTAGAACTACTCCCAAACCCCTCCTAACCATTTTTGTTAGTTGTAGATTAACAATCAACAAATTTGAGAGTTATGTGAAAATCAGATGGTGGACGATCATTTTTAATCTCTACATTAATATTTACTTCTTTGCATGCATATAGGTTAGGGTTGGTGATGTTATCTTGCCTCGTTGATAATGCAATGTGTTGAGCAAGGGCCCATTAAACGCCATGAAGTCTTCATTTTTAACATGGCCTTATCTTGCATTATTTTGTAGAGCAATTATAAGAAGATTCGATATATATATTCAAAATAGATAGAAAAAGAAATGGTTATGATGGAAAAATGTTAGTTAGAAAAGATCACCCAAAAGTAACAAACATACAGTGGGATTTTCCTGCACGCATAACTAGATAAATAGTTTCAGGGGTTATTGAAATAGGTTTAGACTAATAAGGATCTCGGTTAACTTCATATAGTACGTACCAGTAAGTCAAGAGGGGGTTGAAATAAGTTAATTTGCTCCCAAAATATTCCCCCAAACTAAGAGAAACCATCACAATAGCACGATCAGATCTGAAAGAAAGTCACAAACACATTGAAAACCAGAGAAGGTAGAAAGGAAGGCAAAATCACATGAAGAGGCTCAATTATATATTGGTTCGCCAATTATGTGAGATTTACTCTCACTCTATCATCATGGATGAGAGTTCCTCTACTTCGCCACGATTTACACTTACCTGCAGGGTGAGCAATCACCCTTAATTAGGTGACCAATATGATTACTATCTGAATTCGCATTGAACGTGTAATCTGATTTTGTATGGTTCGTCCATCAATGCATAAAGCAGAAGATTCCTAGAAAGTTCTGAAATATGTCTCACAGGCAATCTTGGAAAAATTGTCAAAAGTGGGTAGTCAGTGAAGTTTTGTATCATTTAAATGTACAAATTAAGATCGATCTGCTAGATATACATATATAAGCTCAATCTAACAGCCGCAGACCACTTGTGGCAGTGGTTGACTAACATTAATGAAGATGGAGCAAACGTTGCCGAGCATGAGAGGGCGGCCATGGATGCAAGAAGTGCTCTCTTCGTCTCCCTTGACGATCGCCTGCGTAGACATGAAACGACGCTTCGTACGAAGGCCGCGTCGCACGGCAGAGTTATCTGCGCAGCACCCAGCAGCCCAAACAATTCCTCGGACATCCTGAGAAGCTCCCCGAAGACCTCACTCTTGAGGCAAGCGAGCGGCACCTCGAAACGTTGCCCATCACACGAGTACACCACAAAGCAACCCTTCCTTGCTGGAGCTGCTGTACTGTAAGCATCCGAGGCCACCTCTATGGCAGCGCCCCCTCTACGGAAGACAATGCTCTTCCTCCCAGTAGCGGCGGCTCTCAACCACTTCCTTGCCATCTGGGCCAGCCTCTTTGAGCTGATCATGGTTTATAGTTGTAGGACTACTTCCGGTGGAAAGACCAAGGTCGATCAAAAGAGAGAAGTTAAATAAGCTCTTTGTTATGGTTTTGTTCTGGGATCTGGTTGTTTATATAATGGGGAATGGCGAAAGGAAAGGGAACTTCACATCTGGGCTATAGCTTTCACCAAGACAAGGTTGGGAGGAAACACGGCCATGTGCTGTGAAGGTGGCTGTGCTGGGATTTTGTTCCGCCATCACCTCTCTGGCCAAGCAGACAAACAGTTTCTGGTGCGGAAGCTCTGTGTGCGTTTGTCTATTGATTGTTGGGTCTATTGATTCCATAAGCAATGTCATGTTCTTCCAGCCTAGGACGACCACAGATTGCACCAGCGACTCTGGTGGGGTACTCTCTATCCACCGACGGAGATGAGACATGAGAGAGCAGACAGTCCAGCTATATGGGCTTTTTCCAAAAATGGTTTTTTGGTCAGATAAGTGTATAGTTTTAGCTAATGTTAATCTAAATGAGTATTAGAATAATCTCCTAATTTTCTAACCGTCTCTTATAACCTAGAGACTACAATTAATTGCACTTATATATTCAAGAACAATAGGCTCGTTTTGTTTATAGTACATATGCACTGCATTGTCACGTGTAATATGATTATTATTTTAAATTTTCTGAACTCATAGCTCGCATCTCATCGGATAAACCGATCAATTTACTTCATTAGAAATAAGCATAAGTCGCATAATCACTTGTCACTACAACAAAAGTGGGCAACACTTACGAAAAGTGGGTTACGGTTTCTTATTTCGTAAGGATATTAGCTACTATATTTACGGTTGTTTAAAAAATTATTAATATTTTAGTATTACATCTCCAATATCGTAAGTACATCGTAAGAATAAATATTAACTACTGCATAAAAACTTGGAGAATCGTAAGAATAGACTTAAAAATTTATTGGCGGACTTCTCTCACACAAATCCCGCCTCTTCTCAATCTTTCTCTCTCTCTCTCAAAATAAAACCCAAAAACCCTGCTCTCTGCTACAGTTCATCTTTCTCTCCCAAAATAGAACCCTCCTCCCCCACGCTCTGCCATCCCCCATCTCTCCCACTATTCTTCTGCGCAACGGGTGAGATTGAGGCCATCTCTACCTGCGAGATCGAGGTGCATCTCTTCCAATGAGATCGAGACACCAAAAATCCCATTTTCCCTCCATGATCGAAGTCCCAAATCCAAAACCCCCGCACTCCGGCACCAACCCCCAGCACCATCCATGGCATTCCCCCTCTGCTGCCTCTGCTCCTCCTTGTCCCGGTAACCATTGCTTTCCTCCTCATCCTCGCCCTTTCCGTCATCATCTTCCTGCACCCCGTCAAGGTCCCCATTAAGGGTCGCCACGTCTTCGTCACTGGAAGTTATAGGTCATTTTTTTGTAGTAAAATTACCACACGTGAAGAGACGCATGGTGGCCAAGTCCTATCGCCCCAAAGCTAGACTAGAAGTCATTCTCAACGTTGCACCATTTCTCTCTCCCCTTTCTCTCTCATATCCTCTAGAACTATCAGGGATATCACACCTTCTACAACCTGAAAAAGGGCTGATATGCTCACAAGGTCTTCATCAAAGTTGTTCTACTCTTCTTCAGCTTCATCCTGGAAGTGGAATCACCTCAATTGGTGGTTTGTGCCCCAAGTTGTAGCAGATTATTCTTCACATTCTCTCTCTTATCATGAACTACATATACAAGATTATCATGCCTTACACATCTCAAACGAGGGCATATCTCTTCGAAACTTCTTCATGAAAGTTGTTTCCTACGACTTTCTCTACGAGCTTGAATCACATCAAATGAAGATGTGTGGTTAATGATACAGTAATTATTTCTGACATTCTATCTCATATCGCGATCCAAACTAGCAATGAGTGCGACCTCTCTAAACCTGAACGAGGGGGATCCAGTCTTTGGACTCTTCATGAAAGTTGTTTATAATATGACCAATGTATTCCATTAGATCAACACTAGTACAAAAAGGACTATGGCCGACAGTTAACAACCGTCGGCGGTTTGAAAAACCGTCCGTCTATAACAACGCCCACGGTCCAACCGTCGTCCATAGACCGTGGTCTACACTCCCGTTGGCCATATTATAGCCGACGGTTAACCAACTGTGGCCTTCAAACAACCGTCGTCTATTCCTTATTTTTTTTTTTTTTTAAAAAATATTATTGCCAATGGTTATTGTCATCTTTTATAATCAACTTGACAGTTTTTTAAAATTCTTCCTCACTTTCTTATGCATGTTATTTTATCTATATACATGGTTAGGCTTCTTTGTTTCACTAAAGCTATTAGTAACCCTCTAAATTTTACAATCAACTTGACAGTTAACTGCATGCACATAATGCCATTATGCCAGAACTTATTTTGAGCCAGTTCGCTAGTAACTAGTAAGGGTCATGCCATTGAGGGAAAACTGTGGCTCTAGAATTTATGATTTCTGGATATATTCTAAATGTGACTAAAACTTGAAACGTCAAGAAACAGGGTAGATAAATTTTAGATTACTGAATGCTTCCCTTGAATAAGGCTGCTTCCTGTAGTTCTATAACATGTAATTCTTTTGGCATAGATATAACCACATAAAACAGAAAAAGATAAGTAAACATTGTAATAAGGCTAAGTGGATTCCTTTCTTACAAGGAGAACTCAGAGGCATCCTTTTGGTTGGACATTTGGACAGCGACAGCTCCACTCAAAACTAATTTTCTGAACTTTACATATTCTGAACATAGAATTCTGATTAGAGTTTTGAAGTTCAGAATTCTGAAATTCAAAATTATAAGAGTCAGTTCAGAATTTATGATAGATTTTTATTTGCATGGATAACTTTGCACGTAATTAAGCGCCATGTACGTACATCACAACTTGCATCAGACTTCCTTTCTTGTACGTTCAGGTGAGGAAGACCTGTCACACACATGTTATTCTCCTAATAAAGTTATAATATATATATATTATATATCCATGGCATCTCACCAGCCATCTGATGCAAACAATATTCCTAGAAGAAGACCTCATGGTGTGACTAAGTGGCAAGTTGCTAAGATAGATACATATACATAGATACATATACATATGTAAATTAGCACCTGCTCTCCTCTTTGGTGGCGAGGGCGGGGCAAATTGGCGGGGCTCTCTAAATTAATGACAGCATATACAATTAAAATATAACTATTAAACCATGGTTAAAATAAAAAAAAATGTCAAATGTTTATGTATTCGATCCAGATAATTAAGAACTGCCCGCATTAATTTCTTAATCGAAGGGAAAAAAAAAAGAAATTCTCCTGCTACTTCCTTGCTCAAAAAATGTCAATGCATGTGATGGCTTACATTTGCCATCTTGAATCTTGATGGTCTGAAGGGTCTGTGCAACCCAGTCAGACTTTCTTCCTCTTCCTTGTGGTTGTTTTTGGCTCTGTCACCACCCCACACTCCGGAGTATGGACAACCAGAATTTGGTTAATGGGTGACAACCAGAATTTGGAAAAAGATCTTCCCTCGGGAAGAAGCCTCCAACTGTATAAAGAGCCCCAAACACATGACTTGCTTCCGCCGACCATATTAATTGAAGGGCAGACAGAGGAGACTGGGAAAACAGATGTGATGGCAGTAGACTCAATCAAAAGGAAGAGGATCCCCAGATATTTCGAAAAAAATCGAAAGTGACCCAGTATTAAACAATATGGCATAGAACTAGCCTTCTCAGTTGGAACTTCGGACATCAGCAAAGGAAACACCAGAAAATAAAAGATTTGGCCAGGAACATGCATGCCCGTAGGAACAGGATAATGTTCATCATTGTATTCACATATATTTCTGATTCAAACAGGGGATTATTATTTCCAATTCATAAGCTAAATATATCTACATCTATAGACATTGCTGTTTTTTTTTCAAATGGAGAGAAGCAGAGAAGAAAATGCAATTATTCATCATGATAATTTCAAATTTGACAGTCTATGATCTAGTGCACAAAATGATGAGTTTCCTTTAGGTTATATGAAAGAATTGGGAGATACAAGAGAATCTTGTAGTATAAATACGTAGCTACTAGACCAACACAGTGCAGACAAACATACATAGCAAGCAAGATGACACATACAGGAGAGAACTGGTCGCGTGGGCTGCCGTGGCAGTGGGGAGAGGGAGGGCGTACATCTGGGCGGCGGGCGGTCTGCCTACTCTTCCTCTTCCGCGGGCAGGGCAAGGCGACGGCAAGGGCAACCGGGCGTGGGGAGAGGGCACGCGGCCGGCGGGGAGAGGGTGCGCGGCCGGTGGTCTTCTGCCGGCTCTGCCCGCGGGCTGGGCGGGGCAAGGCGAGGGCGGGGGCAAGACGAGGCGGGGCAAGACGAGGGCGGGGCGAGGCGGTTTCTGCTTGCTCTCCCCTTCATCGGTGGGGCGAGGCGAGAGACGCGGGGAGGGCGTCCGGGCTGCCCACTCTTCCCTTCGCGCGGGCTGCCCACTCTTCCCCTTCCGTGGGTGGGGCAAGCAAAGGCGAGGGCGTCAGGGCGGTGGGGAGAGGGCGTGCGGCCAGCAGGGAGAGGGCGCGCGGCCAGCAGGGCCTCTTCCGCGGGCTGGGAGGGGCGACGAGGGCATCTGGCGCGGTTTCTCTTCTGTTGAGAGGGCGGGGCGAGGCAGAGACGTGGGGGCGATCCAATTCCAAATTTGGCGCGGGTTGAAGAATTATGGTGCGATTATAATTATTAAACGATGGTTAAAATAGAAAGTATAAATTAAAAAATAAATTATATATATTAAACCACGGTTAATGTGTTGTCTATTCTCAAATAAAAATCGACGGTTAAAACCGTTGGCTTTATGTAGAACCGCCGACGGTTCTAAATTGATAGTCGTCTATTCCATAATTGTACTAGTGCAACAACAATAATCCAAATAGAAACAAAACTGTAACATCTTAAAATTTATAATAAAATATTAATATGACACTAAGAATTAAAAGAGATAGTAAATTATATGTAAGACATGATCACTTATATAAATCATAATTATCTTTAATTTTAGAATATTTTTATATTATTAATATAATTCTGATACTATCTTTGATTGTGTGCAGTTCAACGGGATGACATTCGGTTCCAAAAATAAAGTCAAATTTGAAGTAATTAAAATTACTAGAAAAATATACTGATTCTAAAAATATAAAATATCTAGAATTATTGATGCATAGATGTTAAGATTAACTCGACCTAATGATTTTTGGGATAATTTTTACTTGACAAAAAAATATTAAAAAATTAAACTATAATTACTATAATTTTTATCATCTATTAATTAGCTTATGTTTGAAATTTTATCTCAATTAAATATCGTTTAGACCTCTTAAGTGCACACAGAGTTTGCCGCGGTATGGCGAACCCTCTGTGCACATCAACGGAACGACATTTGGTTCTGAAAATAAAGTTAAATCTGAAGTCATCGTAATTACTAAAAATGTACTGATTCTAAAAATATAAATTTCATGAGTTACTGATATATAGATGTTGAGATTAAGTCGACCTAATGATTTTTGGGGCAATTTTTACTTGATAAAAAAATATTAAAAATTTATAATAAATTAATATAATTTTTATCATCTCTTAGTTAGTTTATGTTTAAAATTTCATCTCAATTAGATACCATTTAGATCACTTAAATATATTAGATATGAGAGAGGTGTGAAAAAAAAAATAGAGTTAGCGGACCGGACCGTACCGGTCCGCAGCGTGGCGTGTTGCCGCGGCACACCTGGGTCACCCCATTGGGGTGACCCGACCATACCGGGGCTTGCGAGAGCCCAAGTACAGTGTGGTTCGCCAATACCACGGCGATTTGCCGCAGTACAGCGATCCATGATGGCAAAAGAATGCACACACATCCTCTTGTAAGGTTATTCAACAAGAGAAATACTTAGTGCACTTTCATATTGAACTTAAGTGCAATATGACTAGGCACTAATTTATGTGGCACACAATAATTGGGTTGCCACTTTATCACTCCCCATGTGAGGGGTGTCACATGGACTTAGTGCCTAGTCATATTGTACTTAAGTGCAATAAGAAAGTGCACTAAACTTTTCTCATTCAACAAAAATTTCTGTTACAAAAATAACTTAATATCTTTTCATTGTCAAAGGGATCAGGATAAGATAAATTAATCACATCCTTCGCAACATGTTTACGGACATTGGGGATAAGGGTAGACAAGGTGGGTCGACGTTATTCCCCGTTATCCCAACGATTAGATTTATAGATAAATCTTAATTTCCATCTAAGAGAGTTGGATGCAGATGAATTAATATGTTACTCATGGTGAAGTAATCCAAGTAGGTAAATGAAAGAGACCACGTATAGATAACGCTATGACAAAGAAAAATAGATTATAAAATTTTGTCTTCATTCCATGAATATTCGAAACGAAAGAGGTATACTATTTTGCTTCGCATCTTCTCAGTTGACAAAGCTTAGATATTAATTCTAAATGATCATTTTGCCGATCGCTATATATATATAATTTTAACAGGACGCTTACCATAATAGAAATCAAAATTTACAAAGATAAACTTTGAACAACTTGCATCAAAAAATTGTGAGTGGAATGTCCTGTCATATTCAAATGTACAACTGGGAGCTATATATGTTTAAGCTCATCAACAGCTGCAGACAACCGATGGCTGATTAGCTAACAAGCATGGACCTGACGTGGCCGAGTAACAGTGGGTGGCCATGGAAACAAGAAGTGCTCTCTGTGAATCTGGTGAAGATCGCCTCCGGAGGCAGGAGACTACGCTGCCCACAAAGGTGGCATCCCATGGCAGAGTTATTGGCCCGTCACCCGGCAGCCCGAACAAGTCCTCAGACATCTTGAGGAGCTCTCCGAAGAGGTCACTCTTGAGAACGCGAGCGGCACTTCGAAACGTTGCCCGTCTCTGGAGTAAACCACGAAGTGGCCCTTCCTGGCCGGAGCTGCAGTAGTGCAAGCATCCGAATCAAGCGCCGTGGCTTCACCCTTCGTATGGAAGGCAATCCTCTTCCTTCCAGCGGCGGCGGCTCTCAGCCACTTCCTTGCCATCTGGGCGAGTCTCCTGGAGCTGATCATGATGACTTGTTGTGTGGAAAGGGCAAGCTCGAAAGGAAGGAGTACCACACTTAATTTGATCCGGGTTGTTTAATTTGTGTCGAAGGACACGGCCATGGAGTTGATTATATATAAGAGGGGAGGGATGGTGAAGGGAAAGAGTACCCCATGGGGCTGTAGCTTTCACCATACGGAGAGGGGGAATGACAGGGCCATGCGGAGTTGCCGTCTAGATGGGGTCGCTGGGATTTGGTTCGGGAGTCACATCGCAAGGCTGTTGGTTTGGAATTGACAGAAGAACATGATGTGTTTGTCGACAAGATCAAGAAGGGAAATCTTGCAACACCGATATATACTTGATCCCAGGATGACTGAAGAAGGTGCGGTATTCACACCCCGGTCTTGGATGACATTAACTGTTTGTGAAGAAGACAAGCTATGAGAGGGATACAATTAAGGAAGAAGGTCGGGTCACGGCTGGTAGTGATGAGCTGCAGGGACCCTCACTCGGCTCTCGAATAATGGCTACACTGTTCGTTCTGGTTTTCTTATGTTGGTCCCTTCTGCTCAAGTACCTTACGTCCGCATAGCGTTTAATTAAGAGAATGATTCACCGACACTTGTGCTAATACAGTCACAATTTATACCGTATAGAAATATTAGCTATCGGGCCATACGGACATAAATACTGGGTTGGAGTTATGGTTGAAATAATTGGGCCATGTAAAAAGGAGCCCACATTAATTAATTGGTTGATGGCTAAAATTTTTTAATGTGCACGGCGCCTGGCATCATAGCGTGGGGTTTTCAAAAAAGTTAAAATTTAATTCTTCTTATTTTTCTTTCCGCTTTCAACTCTAGTACTCTTGCATATGTCCTAGTATCAAAATGAAAAAGACTGTCGGAACTAGAGAGAGAGAGAGAGATGGTGAACCGGGTAATGAGCTCCTCTTGGTCCCCTTCTAGTCCTGCCACTTCACCAGCATCCCCTTCGACGTCACCCACCTTTAGTGCATCGGTGTGTCAGCCTTGTCCTCTCCGCTATTTCCATGGCCATCGCTGCCTTCATGGAGGCGAATAGGAGGAACACCGTCGTCCGAAAGGGCTAGGTGATTAGCGTCTTCTGGCTATCCTTACAGTACGGTATCTTCAGCATCATCGACATGTTCACCCTGGTGTGTCTGATGGAGTTCTTTTACATTGAGGCATCGGTGGGGATGAGGTCCCTGTCTATGTCAATGTCATCAACTCTATCACTAGGAAAAGGTTGCCTGTTGGCCCACGACCTCAACAGTAGCAGCCTCGACCTCTTCTACTAATTTCTGGTCGTGCTCAGGAGCCTCAACAATGGGCAACTATACCTCTTCTGGGCCAACTAGTACAAGTACAAGAAGGATGCGGGATGGACCTACTGGACAGGGCTAAGAGGCGGGCAAAGCGAGTGACAGACCTGCTAGACGACAGGGTGAAGGACTACCTCGTCGTGGCGATGACTACCATTACCCCGATGTCCACAATAGCATCAATAAGTACGTATGCGGGCGGCAAATTCGAGGGCTTCATTGATAGTTTCTTCTAACCGACATGACAACAAAGACATTGCTGAGGCAAGGCCATAGGTGAAGCGCGTAGTGGACGACGATGCCCAATTCGCAGGGTCAGAAGGAGAAGGCGATTGATCTCCGCCTTCCGCCGCACCAGTGGTGGTGATGGTGTCGGATCTCTTTAGCCTCTCCAAGGGGTTCGATAGTGTGGAAATAAAAAATTATTTATTTTAAAATTTGACTGTTTATCATGTTTCTCATATTCTCATGGATGCGTATTGCTAATCCAAATCCTGTCGAATGCTACGCGAGTGATAATGACGAGAGATGAATCAGCAATTTGCATAACGCAGCCGTGCCAGCCACCGAAGTGACAACCGATGTTCTGCCTCCGAGAGTAGAAGGACTTTAAGTCTATTATGCGCACCGTTTGACTTCGTCAAACGAAAGTAGAGATCGGATCGGGACCAAGATCCCGCCGTCGCCTAGACGCAACGACGTTAATTACATCTCTCTGAGAGAGAAAACCCTTGATTAATCGCCAGATTAGAAAGTCTCATGGCCTTAAAGCGGAAACATCCGATAAAAGTGCAAAGTGCGTGCTAAAATAAGGCTGGGATATGCTTATTGGAAGACATTTGGCTCTTTGTGATCATTATCACCTTCTCGTACACTTTTGGAGGGTTTTGTCCATTTATTCATTAGATATTTGTCAATTGAGGCCAATTGTCTTTCTCTTTATTTCGTTTAAAACACAATAATCGCAGCTGCGCCGGTGAGTCGGCAGGCTGCTGAGTCGACCAGGTGACTGAGTCGGGCAGATAGACTGAGTTGAGCTGAGTTGGGCAGACCACTGCAACACTCCTGAGTCACCTGGCCAATATAGCTTCCCGGGTCTTTTAAATATATGAAGATGCATGAGAAAAATTCGGCAGCACCCCCTTTTCTCATGACGAAAGAGGAGGGCGCGATACTCGTCCACCACGGTGGAGACTACCAACATATAAGGTGTTAGCCGCACGCGGCGCCACCCAAACGGCACATGATACCAAATCTCGAGGCATGGCCACAAGGAAACCGAAGAGTACCGAGACCGAAAACAGTCCGGTGGACAAGCCAGCGATGTACGAGTCCAAGGACTCGGGCATAGATATCGTATTATCTAACCCAAGACCTCGCTTCTATGTGGGCCGGCAGAAAACTGCTCAAGGTGCATGAATCGACACTGAGCGGTTTTCACCGGAACGATGTCTAAATCGCAAAGGAACAGCGTGAAACTCTTACAAGAGGGACTGAGGCGTGGCTCGGTCAAACTCTTATACGAGTGAAATCTCATGCCGATCGGCTCCAAATTGCGGAAACCACGGGTGCTGCCCGGTGAGTTGGGAGGATGGTTAGTTGGGAAGGTAGTGAGTTGGGAGGAGGGTGAGTTGGGAAGGTAGTGAGTTGGGAGGAGGGTGAGTTGGGAGGCAAGTGGGATATGTGTGATTCGGGAATCAGGGTGAGCTGGAGGAGTGTGATTCGGGAATCAGGGTGAGTTGGAGGAGGGTGAGTTGGGAAGGTAGTGAGTTGGGAGGAGGGTGAGTTGGGAGGCAAGGTGGGATATGTGTGATTCGGGAATCAGGGTGAGCTGGGAGGAGTGTGATTCGGGAATCAGGGTGAGTCGGGAGGAGCAGCTGGGAGTGTGCGCGGGTAGGTGGTTCGGCTGGGGAATGGGTCGGCCAGGATTTGGGGCGGCCAGAAGGTGAGTCGGGCAGGAGGTGAATTGGCCAGCGCACCCGGGTCGGCCAGAAGGTGGGTCGGCCGGAAGGTGAGTTGGCCACCAAACCCAGTAGAGACCTGACTTCGCTTAGGCAGTAATCTCTTCGAGAAAACAAAAGATGTGCGGCAGATGCGATTTTGGAGCCAGATTCCTCTCGTTCAGATCCTAAGCAGGGCATGAATATCGGATTACTCAACCCTTTCGTGCTTGGACCCAAGATCGAAATGATTCGGCCACAAAACTTCGAACTCAAGCTAAAAAAAAGAGGGTTGATGCTACTGCGCGGTAGAGTGCGGCAACCGCTTATTGATATGGAACAAGAGGTGAGTATTGATTACTCGCTCTTGAACGTCCCGGTATCTAAACTGCGGTGCGTTGGTAGCTTTCATTCCATGGGGGGCTGAACCAGAATATTACACAGGGAGGAGTTTCCGGCGACAGAACGAGGTTAAACATCGGGCAAAGAAAATAAACCAAAGGTTCCCGATGGCTGGGTAGCAGAGCTCTTCATCCCTTTTCACGCGTTAGGGGATTAGGTATCGAGTATATCCCTTCCCCGCACGGAATGAGGTCCACCCGCCTATCGGAAATAAAGCATGTAGAGAAATAACTTGAAGAACACGAGTCGATGCAGAAAGAACAACTATTAAAGGAAACATAAAAACTCCATTGCATAGAAAGAGAAACTGATATATTCCATTGCATAAACGGGAATCACATAACTCTTAAAGGGTCTAGAAAGACCTCCAAACATGAAAGGGGAAAGGAGGAATGAGATGACAACAACTAGACAGATAGAAGCTCTCCCTCTCTCTTCTTTCTCTCTCGGCCCTCTCACCCTTTCGCAGGCTCTTTCTGGAAGAAGAAGAAGGCCAGGAAAACTTCCTTCCCTCTCCCTGCTTTCAGCCACAAGCCACCGCCTCTTCACCAGGAACCGACCGAAGAAAACCTCAGAAGCCCCCTCCTCTTCCTCCGCCCCTCTCCCCTCCGGAAACGGATACGACAACCTCCTTCCTCAGTTGCTTTTTGCACCACCCTTTTGTAGTGGGAGAGTGAGAGCTTGCTTAAAGTGACCCCCTGCATGGGGGTATTTGGGCCATCAAGCCATGGGCCAATAGATGGGCCCGCTCATGCTATTGGGCCTAGACTTTGGCTTGTTGTATTTTTTGTGATGTCCACAAATGCCCCCCACCCAGGGGTGGTGCGAGCAAGAGACAAGCGGAGCAGTACCCCTAGGTGAACTCGCGCGACATTAACTGTGCCACATCCTCCTCTTGAATAAGTCATTTATCGGCATCAACGGTCGTTGACTTGTTTCGTGCGGACGGTCTCGTGACTCACCAATATGTTGATGGTCCCTCGACCTTGGTCTATTGTGTTTCTATTGTTGTGTTTGACGTAGGACAGTTGTTGTCAACGCGAGTCATCAATTTTGAGCTCACTCACGCTACTCGGATTTGTAGAGTCAATTAATTAGCCACCCTCTTGGTGGCCGGCTGTGTGATTCGACAGGCCCAACAAGTTAGCAGACCCCTCCATTAATGGCCTGATGATTTGGCAAGCCTCGTCCGTTATTTGGGCCCTGTGATATGGCTGGATGTCTTCTCTTCCCGACCCCGCGTTAGTTGCCAGACTCCGTGAGTCAGCGGACTTCCACGCGTACGTGAGTCTGGGAGTGCTCACGTGAGTCGGGCCGGATGTGAGTCGGCCACGCCATGGGTTGGGCGCGGCATGATTGACCAGCCCTTGAGTTGGGCCGGTGCGCGTCGGTCGGCCGGGGCCTGAGTTGGGCGGGCCATGATCTGGGCGCGCCTGTGGATCGGGCCGGGAGTGAGTCGGCCGGCCCGTGAGTTGGGAGCGGCGAGGAGGAGTGTGGTCCGGGAGCTCCATGGGTCGGCCAGCTCACGAGTTGGCCCGGGGGTTTGAGTCGCCGGGCCATGATCTGGGCGCGCCTGTGGGTCGGGCGGGGGGCGCCTTGTGTTGGGCGTGATTTGAGTTGGCCGCACGTGAGGGAGTGCTTGCGTGGGTCGGTGTGGTATGTGAGTTGGCCACCGGTTTTGATCTGGCAGCGGCACGGGGCGTGAGTCGGCTGGCGTGTGGGTTGGGCCCCGAATGAGTTGGGCATGCCTTGACCTGGCCGCGCTTGGGTCGGCTGGGCTGTGGGTTGGGTGCGCTGACGAGCTGGCCACCCAAGTGAGTCGGGAGAGCCATGAGTCGGGAAGAGGTTGATTCGGCAGTGGTTTCACTTTTTCCCCCCCTTAAAAAGGGGCGCCCACGCATCTCTCTTCCTCTTCCCCATTTCTTGGCGCGCAAGCTCCCTGGCCCCCTCGTCCTTCCCCTTTGTCTCTCCCCTTTCTTCTGCAGGGCACGGTGCGCAGGGGAGGCAGCGATCGCAGCCTTGGGCACAGAGGTGAGCACGGCAGCCATCCCCTCGACTTCGGCTGCAGTGGATCGGCGGGAAGGCGGTGACGTCCTTGGCATTTCAGGGCGTCGGGGTTTCGAAGCAGCGGCGCAGGGTCGAAGCTTCTTCTTCGGCCAGACGAGGAGGCGGCGGTGTTCGGTGAGGTGGATCAACCTTTCACGGAGGCCGCCGGGGTCCTTTCTCTCCCTTCGACGGCGCCAGGGTTCCCTCCACGGCAGGGACCTGGCCACCGGCGGTTCAGCGTAGCAAGGGCGTCGTGCCCTACTCGCGGCGGTGTATCAGGTTGTTCGACTCCGGGTTCGACCCCTTCATCGCTTTCTCTTCCCCCTGCCTAAACCCTCCTCATGGCTGAGTGCAGGGGCTCGTTGGCGCTTGTACGATCGTGGTGATCGACTCCCTCCTTCGCAGTGTAGCGGTCGGTGTGGCTTCAAAGTGGTGATCACGGCTTCCCCAACTGCCGTGTGCGGGCAAGGGGGTTTCGATCCGGAGAAGGTGACAGTGAGGTGGGAGGGTGCGACGTTCTCCTCCTCATCGGCGGTGGTACCCCAGCTCCGTCAGCAGTGGTGGAGATCGGCGAGGAGGACTACTTGTAGGTTGATGGTCTCCCTTCTTCTCGCCCCGTCCTCTTCAGTGTATTCAAACGAGCCCTGTGCGGCCGACATATTGGAAATTTTGGGTCTGTTGGAAGAAGGAAAGAAACCATGGGCCATTGCTCCATCTGTAGAGGCCGTAGTGCGATGGCACACAGGGCCTCGACCGATCTGGGACCTCATGTTTTGTTTGCAGGGGTTTGGCGATGGCTCTGCGCTTCACTGCCTGATTTGTTGGGGGGGAATTTTTCAGGTTTTAGGGCCTCGTGGCTCTCTCTTTTTTGAGCGAAATTTTACACGATGGCGTTTCTGCGATGACACCAAGAGGATGATATGGGGGCAAACGAAGACGGGTGCTTTCTTCTTTTTTTTTTTCTTTTTGATGTATAACGGCCACGGGTTGGTGTGAAAGGGTTTAATGAGTTGGTGAGGCCCTGCTCTGTTGTGGTCTGTTCACTATTTGCCTGGGCGTTCAGGGGCTGTCCTCACCGATTCGACATGAGTGAGTCGGGAGGATGAGGTGGTGGCCACCGTGGGTTGGGAGTGTCTTGGGTCGGCCAGCAATGTGTGCGGCGCCCAGACTTCAGCAGCAGTGAAGGCTGATTAGGCAGATTATCAATACACATGTATATATATATATATATATATATATATATATATATATATT
>JACBKR010001571.1:0-41972 GCA_014218235.1 Colocasia esculenta | reverse complement strand
AAGCTCGGGGTGCTGTTTCAAACCATGAAGAGCTTTGTGCAATTTAAAAACATGGTTTGGTTTTATCATAATCCTCAAAGCCAGGTGGTTGAGAAAATAGACTCCTCTTTTATGTGCCGTTCAAGAAGGCAGTTTTGACATCCATTTGAAACACTTTTAACTTGTTTGAGAATGCATATGCTAACAAGATTCTAACTGCTTCTAGCCTAGCTACAGGTGCAAAGGATTCTTCAAAGTCCCCACACCAACCTCCTGATTATATCCCTTTGCAACCAATCTAGCCTTGTTTCTACCACATTACCCCTTCATTGAGTTTGTTCCTAAAAATCCATCTTGTCCCAATTACAGAAATTCAGGGGTTTCTAGGAACTAAAATCCAGACATTATTTCGTGAAATTGCCCCAGCTCCTCATGCATAGCATCAATCCAAGAGTTTTCTTTTAATGCTTCTTCAACATTTTTAGGTTCCACTTGAGATACAAAGCTAAATGATCCTGTTCAACTATTTGATTAACCTGAGACCTAGTTTGAACTGAGTCATTTATGTCACCTATGACATTCCAAGTGGATGATCTTTAGAGTACGCTCACATTAGTGAGTTTGAAGGTCCGGTTGATCTGCATTTGAGGAGGTTTTATGGGGAGGGTGGCTGGAGGACTTTCAGCTTGAGGTTGATCTTGTGTTGGTGGGCTCTTGTGCAGGGAACTTCTTCTTCATTCTAAAACGATGTTCGTCATCTTCATCATCGCACTGCGAAGATATCCACTTGTAGTTTGATAGTTGTTTTAGATATTGCATTTGGTTTCTTTGTAGTTCTCCAAGTGTTGTATCTTCAGTTATCATCTGCAACCTGTAAAGATTAGAACTGTTAGACTTGGTTTAAGATTCATCAAATACAACATGTGGAGTTTCTTCCACTTTCTAGTTTTTCAGATTAAACACCCTATAGGCTCTAGAGGTTCTGAGTATCCAAGAAAAAAACCTTGATTGCTCTTGGCTTCAAACTTGTCCAATCTTTTTATCATTGTTATGTATGAACACTTTTGAACCAAAAACTCTAAAGTACCCAATGGTGGGTTCTTAACTTTCAGTAGTTCGTAAGAAGTTTCTTGAATACCGTCTTACCATATCTCTGTTAAGATGTAGCATGATGTGTTATATCGCTTTTGCCCAAAAGGTTCTTGCAAGTTGATTCTCGACCAGAAGCGTGCGAGCCATCTCCACCAGGTTCTATTCTCCTCTCCACAACCCCATTTTGTTCTGGAGTTCTTGGGAGGAGAACAAATGTTCTATACCCTTGGTTTCTGCAAAATCAGAGAAGGAGGTATTGTCAAATTCTCCCCGGTGATCAGTGCGGATGGAGCATATTTTGTTGACATTTCATGCTCAGATTTTATTGAACAATTCTTCAAATTCTTCATTGCTTCATTCTTGTGAGCCAGAAATTTTACCCAAGTGAACCTAGAGAAATCATCTACAATGACAAAACCATAACGCTTGCCATTGAGACTTAGTGTTCTTGTAGGTCCAAATAGGTCCTTGTGCAATAGTTCATAAGCTTTTAGAAGTACTCACCGGTGCTTTTGATTTGAAGGATTTCCGGGTATGTTTTCCCTGTGCACATACATCACAAAAATTTTTCATTTTATTGAATGGGATTTCAGGAAGTCCACTCACAATTTTTGAGCTGCATGAGCCTCATGATCTTGCAACACATTGTAGCTAGCATACAAGCCTACGATGCCACAATGTAAGCTCGTCCTGTTTGTTTGCTACAAGACACAAATTATCATTTCTAGGATCATCTAAGTCAACCATGTAGATGTTGTTTATTCTTTTTCCAGAAAATTTCAGACTTCCTGTTTCCTTATCATAATTGACATGAATTGGATTCAAAAGAATTTTATGACCCTTATCAACAATTGACTTATGCTAAGCAAGTTGTGATGAAGGCCATCAACAAGTAAAACATTGTCCTATGGAGTTAGAGAAAACTTCCCAACCTTACCTGAGCCGATGATCTGGCCTTGTTGTTACCTCCAAAAATCCTGACCTCCATCTTTTTCCACGAGCAAAACAAATTTCCTTTGTCGCCCGTCATATGCCTCGAGCAGCCACATCCAAGTACCATTTGTTTTGATGTGGGCTGCTAGGCATTCCTGCACATGTGGATCAGACAAGAGGTTTTGGTACCCAAATTACTTTGGTTGCCATTGTTCATTTATGCCAAACAGTAAATGCTAGGGATCCAAACTTGTTGTATTTCAATTTATTTGGATTGTTTCCAGCATTGTTTTTCAGTATGCCCGATCTTTTTGCAGATTTTTGCATGATGAAGGTTTATGAACAACAGTGGGCTTGATATTCTTGGGAGCATGCTTGGCATCGCTTACCCTTTTGTTGCCTTGTAATTTGGTTTAGGAGCATGCTGTTTGTTCTGTCGACAGCCCTGATTGGGGCTTGTGGCAAATTCTTCACGTTGACTAGGAGCAAACTTGATAGCTTAGGTTTCCTGTTTTTTACCCCTTGAGTTGATTTTCTTGTTCTTAGAAGGGTTTTGTTTGCTAGAGCTTGGGTTAGGATAATGAAATCAGTTAGCAGATTTTTGCCAATTTCCTTTGGCTTTGAATTTGAAACCCAATCCCATGTCTTGCAACAAACACATTTAACCCTAGAATTGCATCCAGATTCTGTTTACTTTTGACAAATTAGATAAATCTTTAGACTTACCTTCATTCTTTTTCAGCTTGTTCCAATCTTTCTTTTAGATTAGCATGCTCACTTTTAAGAGTTTCAAGAGAGTTCATTAGATCATCTCTTTCCTTTGAACTTCTTGAAACTTAAGTTTCATGCTATCCATTCATCACTGTGGTGTTGTCATCAGTCTTCATCATTTCAATTACCTTATTCAAGGATTCAATTCTTCATTATTGTTTGATTCATGAACAGGGAATTGACTTTCTTCTTGAGTGTTTATTTTCAGACTTGTATTCACGAATTTTTCAAATAGAACTATAAGCTTCTTCCCATTCAGTAATAGAATATGTTTAAAGGAAGAATTTACCTCGTTGGAGTCATCACTCCTTGCATGAGACACTGAATCTCATCATCTCCTGAGGTAGCTTGACTGTTTTCGTCCTCTTCTTCATCGCTCCATGTAGCTAGCATTGCCTTGGCTTTCTTGAACGTGAACTTCTCTTTTTCAGCTTCTTCTTGAGCTCGGGGCACTCTCCTCTCATGTGTCCCTGCTTCTTGCACTCATAGCACACAACTTCAGATTTTTTGTTAGAAGAATCAAATCTGTTGGTACCCTTTTGGAAAGGTTTTGAGTTACCTGAACCTCTTCTTTTGAATTTCAAAAACTTCTTAAGCTGTCTAGTGAGCATGGCCATCTCGTCATTCTCCACTATCACTAGAGGTTCAGACTCAATACCTTCCTATTGGGCATTCTTTTTAGAATATGAAGAGATTTCTTGGAAGCTTCAAGGCAATTGACTTCTTGGATTCTCTTCAGTTTATTTTCCTTTGACATTGATTCATATGTCATAATGACCTATTAGTTCATCCACTTTCATTGTTGAGAGATCTTTAGAATCCTCAATTATAGTGACTTTGGTGTTCCATAAGGATGGAATAGACCGAAGTATCTTCCTCACCAAATCACTCTCTGAGTATTCTTTTTTAAGACCTTTCAGACCATTTATAAGAATCATGAATCTAGCAAACATGTCAAGATGGTTTCATCATTGTTCATCTTAAACATCTCATATTCTGAAACCACATGCTTACCTTTGGATTCTCTTACCTGAGACGTACCTTCAAAATCAACTCGGCTTGTCCCACATCTCCTTTGCTGAGGTGCATGTGGAGACTCTTGAGTACTCCTTTGGGTGGACTGCGCACTGCATCATGTTGAGGGCGCTCTAGTAGTGTCCCCTTGCGATCTGGTCCTAGTCTAGGTATCCTCGTCCTGAGGTAATTCGTATGCTCCTTTTATGACTATTTTCCATAGTTCGAATTTTGCGCTCGTAGAAACACCTGCATCCGATTTTCCAATACGGATAGTCAGTGCCATCAAAGAAGGGTGCCTGGTCACTGAGTGTCCCTCGGCGATATACCCCTTGTTAGACTCCATTAGACCGTCAATCTCCTGATCGTAAGATCAAATAAGTAAAGCAGTAAATCGGAGAACTCGGCTCTGATACCAATTGAAGGGTTTGCGGAATTCCCAATATGATAATCTAGAGGGGGGGGGTTGAATAGATTACTGTCTATTAGAAACGATTATCACCTCTTTTCACAAGAACACAGTTGTTGAAGCAATATTTAGAATTCAAACTAAGTGTGGATGTGTGTGACTGATAACAGATAGAGAGCAACTATAAAGCATGTGTAGAGACACCGTGCCTATCAAGCAACTAATGTAAATTCGTGCAAACACAAGACAAAGATTTACGTGGTTCGGAGTACACAACTCGTGTATCCTACATATCCACGGGCCACACACACACGCAGACATCTGCTTATGAGCTAGTTCACCAAACTACAACTCACACACACGTGTTATCTGATGTGCAACCACGATCAGATCAACACCCACACACGTGTATCAGCACAAGGACTGCTTGACACAACACACACCCACACAGATATGAAAAAGTAGAAATAGAGAAGAGTTTGAGAGTTGAAGAAAAAATCCAAATTTGTAAACTCTCTGGAAAATGTCTGGCTGGATTCAAGCTTCGTCTTGATGATCACAAGTTGATGGAAACACTGAATCCACGACGTTCAGGCTTCACCTTCTGCTGGAGAGACTTCTCTTCTTAGTTCTAGGCGGTAGGTGAAGTAGAGCAGCAGAACAAGACTTCTCTTGAGAACTCTTTAGGGTTTTTACTTGGAGGCTGCTTGTGTACGAGATTTGCTTCAAAAGGATGTATATATATTGGTTTTTACATATGGAGAGACGTGGTAGAAGGAAACACCAGTTTGGTTACTTTGAACTTTTTCTTTCTGAAGATTTTGTACGTCTGTCGACAGGTCATACACCTGCTGTCAATAGGGATCAACAGTGTGCCATTCTAGAAGTCTGGAAGTTCTGTTGAAGCTCTTACTGTGTGCATCTGTCGACAGCACATGTTTTTCCAGAACATGATTTTCCTGACTGTATGCTTTTGTCGACAGGAGGCTTTTGTTGCTGTCGACAGGGCTTGTTTTCCAGAACATGTATGTTGCTGACTGTTAGTATCTGTCGACAGGGTCATTGATGGCTGTCGACAGGTACACTGTCTTTTGACTTTTCTTGAACTTCATACTTGTTGTTGGCACATGCCTTGCATAGTATATCTCCTACATTAGTAATATAGTTAGTGAGATATTATGAACATATATATCAAGCATTGTACCAAGTTATTGTGACAAGTCATTTGTATGAAGATCTCATGCATTGAACTCAATTCACATTGTTCACATTTGTTGACATTGTTCATCTTTTTTCATCATCAAAAAAATATGTTGTATTTATTATTTAGAATGTGAACCCAACAGGCTTCACAACTATTTCATATACCAAACTCTGGTGAAGATTATTGCATGTATAAGTTCAATCTTCATGAGGCATACACACTACTCACTGGTCTCCCTCATGACAAGAAAAATTTTGAACAGACAAATGTCACTAGTTGAGGAAAAATATCAAAGTCAATCTGAATTTGATCATGTCTCAAATCATCTTTGAGGCAATTCAGAAAGATTTTCATAGATCTTTACCATATGCTGCTCATTTGACTGCTGTCTTTGAGCATTTTGGAGTTTCCTTTCTGAATGAGAAAGTAAAAAAGATTCCTCAAAACAACATCTACTATTTGCATCATCTGCAAAAATTTATGAAGTTCAGAGTTGAAGGAGATCAGGTTTTTAGAGGGCCTGTTGTGGACCCACCAGCAGCAATTTAGATAAAGAACATGTTCCAGAAGGTGAAGTTCCTCAAGGTGATCCAATGGAACAACCACATGCTGATCTGAATTCCCCAGGTATGCCAGTTCCCACCCACTCCTCAAGCCTCTCCAACCTCCTCAACATGTACTTGTTCCTTCAATTTTTTTCCAACAATATCAACAGCTCAGCATCCACTTCATCTGGTGGATCATCTGTTCCTCCTGAGCTTTATAAAATCCTTCAGTTCAATTTGATAATTTGAACTCTTCTATGAGGGAGATGTTTGCATCTTTTGAGCTCAGAATTCAAAGATTGGAGAATACATGAATGGTCAATTTTTGGACAGTAGGAGATGGCTGAGCATGCTACAAGAAGATTCAACAAATTGGTTGGCACTTTGGGTGATGCTTCTACTCAACTCCAGTGTCTTCAATTTGATTGAACTATCCTTCTAATTTTTTGAACATACCCAACAAAGTATACAAACTGTAAAGGATGCTGTGAACCAAGTGTCTAAATGTCGATTGTCCTTTGCACATTTTGTTGAAGATATGGAACATATGAAGGGACATACATCACATATTGATCAGGAGAAAGAAGCTCTCAGAACTAATTTTGGCAACATTTGGGAAACAGGCACTGTTCCTAGTTCATCAACTACTGTTCCACCCATGTCTTAGGGCTTCACTCAACTTTAAGCACAAGTTTCAGAAAATCATCAGAAAATGGAAGAGATATTGCATACCAAATTGACTGTAACGACCTTGGATATTTATGCCCAATAAGGCTCCATATCCAAGTCCGCCTCCCGCGATCGGACCGAAGTCTCGCAAGGGATAGCTCATACACGTGTCCAGTAAGAATATAGAAGACAACCACAACAGGGTAAGACACAAGAAAGTACATGTGCTCATATCTGCATATAACAATTGACAATTATCCTAATACATTATTACATGTCCAATTAAAAAGTACAACTACCTGGGGCATATCCCGAGGGAGCACAAGCTCACACAACACAAGTAACACTACTGCTGGTGGTACAAGTCTGCCACAATGTCTTCGCAAGTCATACTAACGGTAAGCCCTGAAAAGAACTGTAGGGGAGTGAGCCTCAACAAGTCACAGGCTCAGTAGGGACCACCCAAAAATAATACATGAAACTAAAGAGAGACCTCAACCCTAAAGGGTCTCACTGGCAACTCTGATAGACAAACCATGGCATGCTCACAACATTCACAACAAATAACAACTAAATATAAACATATCAACAAACATGAAGTCCTCGGAAGGAAAGAGAAATCATGGGACTAGCACCGCACTACTAGTCTGCCCAACAACTGCAATGCCTAAACCATAGTCTCACAGGCACACTACTACAACAACTGGTCGCCTAAGTTACAGGCCACACAGGCAAACCTTTGCCTAGGCCACAAGCTCATAGGCAAACCTCAAACATATGAGTAATAGGACTGCTGCCTAAGAGCTGGTCCATTATAGCCTGAACCTCGATATGTCGAATGCCACGCACAAGGTAGCAGGACTGGCTACAACGTGCCAATTCATCACACACTAAAACCATAATTGGAAGATTACCCGAGGAAGGGTAAAACACAACAAGTGGATGGTCTCACCACACGACCTTCACGGAGCACAGCTCCACCTCAACACCTATAAAGGCTGGTACACAATGTGCCATGAGAAGCTGGTACCCACAAAGGGTACAGGTACCTACCACCACGAGGTACCACTACAAAGCCTTAGCACAACTGTGCCTCCTACCAGGCACACCACAACAGGTCAACCACAACCCACGAGTCACTACACACAAACCACAACCAGTGGCAAAGCATGAGTCAGAAAGAATGCCACCACCACACGGGAACAAACTACTGGCTCATGATGCCAGTATCCAACCCGAACAACACAACACAAGAACTACCTCTCAGTCTCGCAGTCACTGACGAAAGGTCCAACTGCCGCTCCATAAGCACAAGCAAAAGAACAGTGGAGACCAACCAACACCACACCTGTAGACTACACAGCTGTAGGTCCATGCCTGGCACCTTTAGGGACTCTGGCCTAAGCTCCTTAAAGTGAGGCACTGGAAAACAGAACTAGTTGGGGACCAGTGTCAACTACTGGTGTCCGTACCTCCAACCACGATGCGCGCTACAAGCAACCACACACCCACAACACAAGTCGTTGCCCTCTGTCGTCTTTCCTCAGCCAGACGTACAAGTCAAACACAAGAGTGAGGGAGTCCAGGACAGACGACACAGACCTCGACGGTAAACACAGTACTGGGACAAACCCCGAGCACAACAAACACACGTGCCTGGCTCACACAGAACCTGGGGTACCCAACTGAAGAGGCATTCTGGAATAGGCGCCGAACCACGAAACTCGGCAACGCACAAACTACGATACATACATATATAATCTTTATTGCAAACCACAATACACATGTGAGGGATAGCTTGTCCCAGTCACTCTGTGACCTACAAGCTAACTACATAGACACATGCATAAATTACATTAACCAATAATATCCCGACTTGTCATGGGTCACAAGGTGACCTCCACAGCCGCACCAAACTCAATACACGATTATCATTTAAGATATACAATTTATAATAGTCTTTAAAGGGCTAGGGCTAGGTTCACACTGGAACTCACTCCTAATCTCCGCAACCAACCAACTTATACACACCGCTCAAACCACATAAACTGCAAGCCAACCTCGTAAACAACATGTCTAATCACATGAACGTCACGCTCCAATCACTGCGGATGCTAATGCACCACACACACTCGCCATGCACACAAATACGATATCTGAAATAATCGTACCACAAAAGCATACACAATAGGACCTCTCGGCTGAGGTCACGATGTGGGGTAGTGTCGCCTTCAGAACGCGACACCCCGATATCGTGTTCACAAGCTGACGCGATGGTTCGGCCTATCGCATTCTGAACGCGACAGGGGGCTCCGTCGCCTTCACAGGCAGGAACCCTAATCCGGGATCCTCTCCCTCCCCGGATTACCACCCAAAGCCATGCAAACCATGCTTAATTTCCAATTTCATGCTTTAGTGAATACCCTAGCATGGTATCTATGGTTATAAAGCAAAGAACGTGTTAAACCACGTCACACACACAATCCATGCATCAAACGAGGTGGATTTTCCCTACTTTCGCGAAGAACATGCAAACCAACCACGGCACGGCGTTTCCCTCGCTCCATGCGACGTCCTTATGGTGAGAGCACGCCAAACACGACCCCCAAATGCCAAATTGCTCGAAATCTCCGCAGCAGCTCCTCTCCCTGGCCAAACAGAGCGTGCTCAGCTCTGTCTGGCCGACCTGGGTTATGAGCTGTTTGCGGTTGAGAACGCGACGTGCACCTCTGTCGCAACCTGAATGCGACGGAGTAGGGCGTCGCCTTCTCAAGGTCAACGTCAGCATGCCACCCGACGTGCGACACGCGGTGCACATGTAGACGAGGACCGCATCTCGACGACAACGGGAATGCGACCACCAGGGCCGTCGCGTTCAGAACGCGACGCACACCATTATCGCGTTCACATGCAGAAAATCTGTGAGCTCTTTGGGCCCAATCTGCCAGCCCACGAAGCCTCACAATCTACAAAAACACCTAAAACACATGCTAATGGGCCACACACTGGCCACCAAACCTGCTAAGCCAGGATCCACGAAGATCCAAAAGTGCGCGACGTTACATTGACCACAATGCATCCCAGCTGAGTCATAATTTGGGTGCTTTGAAGTACAAATGAAGACTATTGAGGACAAACTTCCTCCTCCCTCCATCTACATGATGCTTCTTTTATTTTGATGATGTCACAGGGCGAGAAGGTGTAAAGGGTAATACTTTAGTTTTGCTTAATCTGGTTGTTTTTGGTTTTGAACATTGAATGTCATGCTTGCTCATTTTGGAGTTGACATTTGAATTATATGTTTGCTTTTGATGTGATGTGAATTGGAATGCAACTGTCATCTTTGTAGGTTATGGAATGATGTAAATGATTGCCTTAGAACATCATGTTTGTATAAACAAAAAATTGTTTAATGAATCATAGTTGCCATCATCAAAAGGGGGAGATTGTTGGATCTCTTATTTTGATGATGTTTAACTATGATCCATATAAATGTGGAAATCATGCTTCAATAATATCTAACACTATTTTCATGTGTAGCTCATAGAAAATGTTCATTTGATGAGAGTGGTGTCGACACAATTCAGATAGTGTGTTGACACATGACTCATTTCCAGAGCAAATAAACATGAAAGCAAGCCAGTTGTGCCGTACATGTTCAGTGGTGTCGACACATCCCATGCATCCAGAAAACAGTGAAGTATAAAAGTGGACGGTGGTGTCGACACAGGTTGCTTGTGTGTCGACACTCACTGTCCCTCCCAGAAGCTTGTTCTATAGGTAGTGGAATGTGTGTTGACACAAGTGCAAAGTGTGTCAACACAACTCAATAGATTAAGCTGCCAAGACACAAAGCCAAGGACTTGTGTCGACACATGTCTCATGTGTGTCGACACACTTCGACTAATTTTTCCAGATCTGAAATGTAAGGACACGTGGATGACTTTGGTTGATGGCTTTTGAGAGGGAATTTCTATGGCCCGAAATTCCAAGGCACTTCGTGGACTCATGGGACTATAAAGGCCCATCATCCACTCATCTCTTGGGGATACAACTTCAGCCCTCTCATTCCAAAAAGCAGCAACGATTTCAGAGAGAAGCTTCATCCTGGAGAATTGACCCATATCTAAGGATTAGAAGATCCAAGCACCTTTGCTGATCAATCTCAAGTGGAATTCTTAGATTCCAAAGTCTTCATCTTGTGCTGGAGTTCTGAATTCTCATCTAGAAGCAGAATAGGGGGATTCAAACCAGATTTCTTCTATTCAAAATTCAAGTGTTTCATCTGGTTCTATACTTCAAACTCAATCTATTGTGTGTATTTTGTGAAATTGGAGCAATCATTGTGCCCAATTTTACGTGTGTGTTCAGATCTGAGATCTTTGTCATCTCAGATTGTGTGTGTTGCAGTGTGACCCATTCTGAACTGGCGATATAAGCCACATTGTGTGTGTGTGTGGATGGTGGATATAGGATACACAATTGTGTAATCCGAACCACCCTAAATCCTTGTGTCTTTGGGTTTTGATTGCTTGTGCGTTAGATATTTGGTTGGCTTGCTACTATCACATCATCTGATTTGTCTAATTTGGTCAGAATTGTGATTAAGTTTTAGATCTGAGTTCTTCAATCGAGTGAATTTTTTAATACAGTGAAATCTATTCAACCCCCCCCCCCTTCTAGACTTCTACATAGCTATTTTCCACAACATTTCACACAGTCCACTTACTTTTAATTGGCAGAAAGTGTGCAGACTTAGTTACTCAATCAAGGATAACCCATATGGCGTCAAGTCCACCACGAGTCCTGGGTAAACCCATGATGAAGTCTATGCCAATACTTTCCCACTTCCACTATGGGATTTCAAGAGGCTTGAGTACACCTATAGGGCACCGATGTTCTGCCTTTACTTGTTGATATAAGACTGAGCAGCATGCTCACAACTTCCCTTTCATGTTTGGCCACCAAATGTTCTTTTCATGCCTTGATACATCTTGGTAGAGTCAGGATGAATAGTGTACTGGTTTTATGAGCTTCATCAATTACCTTCTTCTTAAGACCTTCATCGTCCGGTACACATGTTCTACCTTGGAATATCAATCTTCCATCCACGATCATAGCAAAATCTGGTTTCTCTGCTAAGGTCTTCTTAACATGAACCAAGAATGGATCGTTGTCTTGTTGAGCTTTGAATCTTGATATTGGCAACCAAGACTCGATCATCTCTATGTTCGATATTTATATCTAACCTTGTGAATTGTTCTAGAAGTTGCATCTCACCAAGAATTAAACAAGATAGGGATGTCATAGGCTTCATACTAAGAGCATCAGCCACAACATCACCTTTACCTGAATGGTATTAGATGTTGAAGTCAAAGTCTTTTAGATATTCTAGCGATCTCCTTTGCCTCATGTTGAGTTCTTTTTGGGAGAATAAGTACTTCAAGCTTTTGTGATCTGAATAGATACTGAATTGCTTACCATCTAGATAATGTCTCCAATCTTTAGTGCAAAGACAACAACAGTCAACTCTAGATCATATATGGGATAGTTGACTTCATGAGTCATTAATTGTTATGAAGAGTAGGCGATGACTTTCTCTTTATGCATCAGCACACAACCTAAACCAATTCTCGAAGCATCAATATAGACTGAGAAACTTTCCCCCTCTATAGGGGGAGCAAGAACCAAGGCAGAAGTTCAAACACTCCTTTAATGTTTGGAACTTTTTCTCACACTCTTAGCAACAAACATAGGGATTCTCCTTTCGACTAAGGCGAGTGAGAGGTACAACAATTTTGGAGAAGTCTTTTATGAACCTCCTGTAATAGCCAGCCAGTCCCAAAAAGCTTAAAATCTCAGTGACATTGGTTGGTTTCTCCCAATTAAGCATAGATTTAACTTTGGAGGGATCAACAGATATCCCATCTTTGGAGATGACATGGCTCAAGAACGACACTTTTTCGAGTTAAAACTCCCTCTTGCTCAGTTTAGCATATAGTTGGTTGTCGCGGAGGACTTTTAGAGCTATTCTCAGATGTTCTTCGTGCTCATCTTTGGTCGTAGAGTATATAAGAATATTATCAATGAAGACGACCACGAACTTATCAAGGTATGTCTGGTATATGTTGTTCATGAGTTGTATGAAAGTTGTAGGAGCATTGGTTAGACCAAAAGGCATAATAATGAATTCATAGTGTCCATACCTGCTCCTAAAAGCTGTTTTATAGATGTCATTGTCCTTGATTCTCATTTGATGATAACTAGATCTAAGATCAATTCCTGAGTAGTATTGAGCTCCAGATATCTAGTTGAAGAGTTCGTCGACTCGAGGCAATGGATACTTGTTCTTGATAGTTAACTAATTCAATTGCCTGTAGTCAATGCATAATCTCATAGAACCATATTTCTTCTTTTCAAATAAAACAGGTGCTGCCCATGGGGAAGTACTTGGTCTAATGAACCCTTTCTCTAATAACTTCATCAATTGTGCCTTTAATTCTTTCAACTTGACAGGTGACATCCTAAAGGGCTGACGTGACATCGGAGCAACTCCAAAAATTAAACTTATATAGAAATTTACATCTCATTCAGGGGGAATTCCTAGAAGCTCCTCAGGGAAAACTTGAGGGTAATCTTGGACTATATGAATGTCTTCTATCTTGGATCCCTTCTTTTCAATCACCACATCCGCAAGGAAAGCATACAACATTTCCTTATCATGTTGTAGGCTTGTATGGCAGAGGCTAGAGACATTCGTCTCATGTGTCTAATCCCAATGAATGATATCATAGGGAATTCACTAAAAGTAACCTTTCTTTTCTTACAGTCAACACAAGCTCCATAGGTGGATAGCCAATCAGCTCCCAAAATCACATCATAGCAGTCCATAGTCATACATAGTAGATTAGCTTTCAAGTTATGGTCTCTTATCATGACATCAGTTTGTTGGTAGTAATAGTTAAGTTTGGCTTTTTCTCCCAATAGTGTTGTGACAGATAATTCAGAACCCATCGATGCAGGATTAATATTTAGTGTATCAGCAAAGTTTTGAGATATGAACGAATGTGTAGCATCAATATCAAATAAAACAAATGCTGATTGAGAGAAAACTTGTAATGTACCTTCCACCACGCCACCTTCCTTAGTGGTTTCTTCATCTCGCAGAGCTTGCAGTCTACCCTATTTCTTGGGCACATTAGTGTGCTTCTCATGTTCTTTTAGTGGCGGGCATTCGGGAATGCGATGTTTGCGACTCCCATAGTGCAAACATGCGCCAACCTTTCTCCAGCACTCGTTGGCAATGTGACATGGCTTGTCACAGTGCTTGCAGTTGCCTCTGGCTGGATTATTGGGAACAATCACCCTCAGCTTCTTCTCTTGACTCGACCCTTTAGGTGTGTTGAATGGTCGCTTCTTGCCATTGAACGTCTTACACTTGAAGTGCAAGTTGTCAACTCTTTCATTACAAACTTCCCTTTAATGCTATCAGTGAAGTCTGTAGCATCCTCCAGTAGTTGACCTTTTTTGACCATCTCAGCATAAGTTTGGATGTCGAGAGGGTTAGTTGTGTGATGTATTGTGGCTTAAGGCTGCTGAGGAAGCATTTAGCCTTCATTCTCTCAATATTAATCAAATGCTCGGCATAGCGTGCCAGCTTAGAGAATTGTGCCTCATACTTAGCCACTTATAGGCTCCTCTGTCTAAAAGCAAAAAATTATGTTGTCTTCCTTTCCTAGACGCGTTCAGAGAAGTACTTGGAGTTGAATGCTTCTTTGAATTGATTCCAAGTGAACTGACCATAATCTTTTCTTACTTCTACTGACTCCCACCAAGAACGGGTGTCTCTTTCTAGCTGAAAAGTGGCTAGCAACAGCTTATCATCTGCCGCACATTGCATAACACGGAAAATTCTTTCCTTCTCCTTAAGCTAATATTGGATTGAACTGGATCAGTGGTACCGCTGAATTTAGGTGGGTTCAAGCTTCTGAAGTTGTAATGTAGTTCACCTGCCCCATGGTTTCCTCCACCATGTGTGACTTGCAGAAGCGCACGAGTGAGCTCCTTAATAGTTTGTTGCATGCCTCTCATTTGAGCACGTTCAACAGCCATCTTAATTGCTTATGTTCTTAAAAAAGTAACTTAACATAAGGTATCGATGTTGAATTAAATTAGTGCGTGTGTGATTATATTTTAGACCTTAACCATGGTTCTACCCAATTCACACTTAGGTATGATAGTCAACGAATGGTTGAGGTCGTCCATCCTAGAACATCCTAGACCTAAGAGATTCGATTAAGATGTCCAAGGCTTTGATACCATAAAAGTGTCACGCCCCGATGTGGAATATTGGAACATGAGGCAGTTGCAAGTGAGCAAGTATAGAACGTATAATAAACATCAAATCATTGGACAATTGAATAACAATAAATCAAATGTATTTCATTGATAATTCAACGAATGTCTATTATGACCACTACTACAAGCCATTACTTAGGGCCCAATGACATCATTACATTGAATGAAAGTGAAGAATTAAACTAAGACTTTAATAAGACACTAGTACGCCAGGGTACTGTTGATTCACTCCTGGTCATTCCCATCCTCATAAGTGTCGATATATTCCTCGGTCTCACCTGAGAACAATGTCAAATCACGCAGGGAGAGCGATAACACCTAGTAGGATTTACATCTTATAGTCATGCATTCCATACATGATTAATGTATTAAAGTGCAGAGTAACTTATGATAGAGAGAGAGAGTCATGTAATGTCGAGCAAGTGATAGCACAATATCATGATTCAAATAGCACAAGTGCCAAGTATAGCATGGAGAGCAGGATGGCCATAGCATAAATAGCACAATATATTTCATGATAGCACAACGAGTCGAGTATAGTATAGCACTTTGATTGTCATTACATAGCCAAGATAGATAGCACTCGAGTGTAATGCCAAACAGGCTGGTCAATTAACTCCAGTGGGTAAATAGCACTTTTGGCGCACCTCCCAGGACTAGACTGGGCCCTTATATTGCAAAGCATTAGTCATGTTTATTATCTTTAGACAATCAGTCAAATGGCTATAGAGAGTACCAAGATTAAATGAGAGTAATTGAAGAATAGACGAGAGTGTAGAGAGAACTTGAATAGATGAGCAAATAGAGTATAGATGAGAACTAAAGGTCAATGCACATATCACAATGTTAAAACATGTGATAGTAACACTTGCATAACATGCATGATAGGTGCTGGCTGTCAGGTAGAATTACTAACCAACCATTGGCCATGCTACGAACATAGTCCAGAGGTCCGATGTGATCTTAAGGTAAGAGATAATATCTAAAGCTGTTTGGATCATGCTGATCCCTAAGGGTGTTATAGGTATTAATGGTACAACTAGCTCGGTGTCCATGAGGGAATCCACAGAGTACGGAGTCTTACGGAGGTCTTAACAAAAGGTTCCTAGTCTGCCAGATTGGAATGTCCAATACGGAGGTTCCAACTTGTCAAGAGACTAGTGTGTAAGAAAACAAGTTGCTCGATGTCCTAGAGGAATTCTAGAACTGTGGATCGTCGGTAATGGTGTTCCAAAACAACGTGAGAAATGAAGACAAGTCCATAATTATCATAGGGTAATGATATACAATTATTGAAGTAAATTACTAGATGTATTTTCAGTATGGTCTCATGGCAAAAATTCAATATTTGGTGTGTGCATGTGAGAGAAACCAAGAGAGCATATGAGAGTCGTGCACACATCTTTCAAATAAGGAAAATTGTGTGAATAGTATTAAACATTGATTAACATGATGTTACAGTTCGTTACAGAGCTTTACATGAGTTTAATCATGATTACATAACATGTAAGATAAGATTTAATTGAATATAAAGCTTGCTGGAAAATACATTAAAATCGCGACGGGGTAAATGGTTGCGTTTACAATAATCGATTACTAACTAGAAACACAATGGCAAGGTGTGACGCGTTCATGACAATCGGTAAGGGATGAATCGATTGCTGTCCTCCAAAATGTGATGGGGCTCTACGAATGCATTAAGGACAATCAGAACAGGGTATCAATTGATGACAACTAAAAAGAGATGGTTTTGATGGTGGCGGTCAAGGGCAAAGACAGAATCACGACGGGATAGTTTGACGCATTCATATGACTTTAAAATTACGAAATAGGCGCAAATACCAAGGGCAGGAAATAAACAAAATCTTGACACCATGCACGGTCGCGAATCAGACAGACACTGAAAACTATGTGGCATACAGTTTGATGCAATTGGATCCTATTAGAACGAATCTAATTTGCAACTGTTTATGTTGTTGCGTTTAAGGTAATCGTGATGGTTTGATGTGTTGTGATACCAATCTCTAAATCGCGATGTCTAGAGTGGTCTCTGTTTATGGTTCAAACGGAGAACAGTGAAAACGACATAGTCGATGCATGTAAGGCCTATAACTCAAGACCTAGGGCTCTTTTGGCAAAAGTATGAACATGAAAGTTGTAGAGGACGATTAATAGAAGAGAACTACATTGGGGTTGACTCAATTTAACCTTGATATGCATGATACATGATATGAAAATGCTTAATACTTGTAGTATGCTTAATAGAAATTAGGCAAAATAGGTGCACATGAAACTAGATGGGAAGAGCTTTAACATGGTATAAGATTTGGCCTCTCCTCAATGTCCAAGAAGTCTCAACAAAGCAATAGGGTCGGCCATGAAGGGTTTGGGGGTGTATTTATGCATCTAGCATTGTTGATTCCTAACACAACTCTAACATCCATTTAACTACGAATTTCCATGTTTATCAACCTTCCTAGCTTTAATCATCCTAATTAGGTTAGGCTGGGACTCCAATTTCATGGCTAGCTAGTTAGGGTAGGGTTAGGAGTCCAATTTAGATGTATACTAGTTGAAAACCCGTGCGATGCACGGTAGTTGTTTATAAATTATTTAAAAAAATAAAAAAAATATTATTTATAAAGATATAATTTTTATTGTACATAATTACATTATATAAAACATAGTAAAAAAATATGAAGATGAATAGAACATCCAAGGTAAATTGAATAATATGTGAAAATAGGAATATAACTTTTTATTCGTGCAAAAATAGTAATTCATAGGTAGGAAAAGAACATTAGATATTGAAATAAAAATGATAATGGACACTTATTTAAAAAAATACAATTTTCTATGTAATACCAACATGAAATCATGAGAGAGGAAAAAAAGATAAGATGACGTTCAAAAGTGTTGATCATAAGTTCAACAAACATATCTTTTACAGATGAAATTTGATCTACCGAGAAAGATAAATCCAATGGTCATACACAGCTAAATTTTGAAGTAATCAAGGTAAATGGATTTTGACAAAATCCAATATCAGACTGTTGGACTTGCTTGAAAACTCTAATATCAGCGCCACCAAAAAAGATTTAGCAGAGTGGGAAAGATTATTAACCAAGCATCCATGCGATGCACGGAAATTTTTTAAATATATAAATTTTATAATTACCAAAAGTATAATTATTTTTATTAAGTATAAAACAAAATTACGCTCTATAATTTCTGATTTTAGAAGAGAATGTTAGAATAATATAAATTGTTGAAGATAATAAAATTGTTTTCAAAAAAATTTTGCAACACAATATATTCAAGTATTTAAAATTATGACATTTAAAAAATTCACAAACACAATCATAATTTAATTTTCTGAATATTATCTGAAGATTAAACAGTTTTAATCACATTGGGCTATTTCCTGAGAATTAAATTAAGGGAGTGGCATCCATATTTAATCATACTAATTCTAGACACACAAAATTACCATCCATGCCATCATCTTTTTCCTCTCGCATGTTGAAGAAGAAACCCCACTGCGCACCTTCCTCACACTGCCGTCGATCCGCAGACACTGCCAGACGGGCCGCCACCCGCCGTTGGCTGGACCATCGTCTGCCGTTGAACATGCCAGGAGACCCCATGGTACCCCGTGAACGCCACCGCCTCCTCTGCGTCGGTGATCACATGGTACCCCGTCCAGTTCCCCGCCGTCCCTGCCCCCGGTCCCGTGTTGTTGTACTCCCCGTAAAACAGCGTGTCCAGGGCAAAGGAGCCGTCCCACTCATGACACCCCCGGGGAGCTATATGGTCGTCCAGGTAGGATTTCAGGAACACCGTCCTCGAATACTCCTTCCACGGCCGCCCCAGGTAGGACAAAACTGTCTCCTTTACCGGGGCCAGGTCGGCGCTTGGCACCACCCGGCAGTGCTGCATGGACGGAGGTGCCCGTGATCTGGTTTGGGTCAGTTCGCCCTTGCGCCGTCGCCATGTTCTTCTGGCCTCTCATGGGCAGCCACGCCTCTAGGACGCAGTTCTGGAGCACCACCACCGCATTGCCGAATATGAAGTCGACGGTGCCGGGGATGATGCTGTCTTTGTAGAACTGGCGGAGGGAGTGGGGGTAGAGTGTGTCTTGGTAGACCATGACCTTGCAACGATTGATGGCGGACATGTCGGCGCTGACGCGCAGCGCCACTGCCTGGGGCTTTTCCAGGCCCGCTGTGTTCTAGATGCAGATGTCTTGCAGGATGAACCCCTCACCAACGGCAGCTGCATCAAACCATTCATCTGATCAGATATCTATGGACTATGATCTCTCTCTTTCTCGCACACACATACCCAACCCACCAAGAGTTGCAGAGTTCAAGGTGGTGGAGCCGTCGACGACGTTGAGACTGCCGGTGATGATGGTCTTGTTCATTCCGTCGCCGACGATCATCAAGTTGGTCTTGCTTGACCCCAGTCTTACAATCTCATCGTAGGTCCCCTGCTTGACGTAAATCATGTACCGGGCCGTCCCCTTGTTCGGAGAAGAGTCAACGGCCGCCTGTACGGTGGTGAAGTTGCCACCGCCGTCGAGGGCCACGACGACGTCCGCCTCGATCGCGTCCGCGGAACTGGCCTTCAGCAGTCTTCGGTCTCTAGGGGGTAGCCATCATGAGAACTTCCTTACCATCGGCCGCAAGATCTCGTCGTCGCAGCTGCGGGAGGAGGCAGCGCCGAAAGCGCAGAAGCCACAGTGGGACAGATGGGAAAGGACGGGACGCGCGAGCCATAGCCGGGCAGGGTTTTATTCCCGATGCTCGTCCCCCCTACCCCCTAGTCGTCCCTCTTTTTCCCGCCCTCTCCTGTTGCTTCCCACTGCTCTCCTCCTCCTGGCCATCTCCCTTTCCCACCCTCCCGCTGCCGCTTCGGCTTTTGCCCACAAGCTCTGAATCCCTCTCTGCTATCCGGAGTCACAGCTACGTGCGGATCCCATCTCCTTCTCTCTTTTTTCCTCTAGATTTCCGCTTTCGCTTGTGGGGCTTCTCCTTTCTGTGAAAGAATAACTCATCTGTGAAAGAAACTGAAGGTTTGTGGAACATTTCAGGGAGAGAAAAAGGAGGTTTGCTTGGTAAGGTTAGGATGGCGGGGAGGTAGCAAAACAGAAACCACTAATTTCAGCAAGGTGAATAATTCACCTTCCTTCTTTGTTACATGTTTTAAATCTTCTGTATTTCTTAAAATTGTTTAGGGGAAGAACCGGTGCTAATTTCTTTACATTAATTCTTCTAAATGCATCTGTCATTTCCTTTGATTTATTGGTGGGAATATAAGTATCTGGTGCTAATTTCAAGAAAGTGAATAATGCACTTTTCCTCATTTAGTCACCTAAAAATAGGTAAAATGCATCTGTCATTTTTAAAAGATCTACTTATAGTTCATTAGAACTGGTTATATTTCTTTTGATTTTTAAGAGAATGTTTTGGCGGGAATATAAGTGTCCTATGCCCATGCACGATATTTGATTTTGGTAAAGGAGATTTTGGTAATACGGTGATCTCTTACCCAAATGTGTTGTAAATCTATTGTTTACTAAAAGTATTTAAGGTGGAATAGGATTACAGGGAAAGGGGAATATGATTTCTTTTTTACATCGATTATATTGCTATGTTTTACCTAGTAGTTTTAAGAGAAAATAGGATTACCAAGAATAATTAGTGAGGAGGTTTAGATTTGTCCTGGTGTTGCCACGTGGCAGCACCAAGACTGAGAAATATAATATTAGTATAGATGAGTCATATTAATGACTTACTTGCCCTTTTTAAATTAGGAAATAATAAAGCTACGAATTTTGTAGTATTTTTTTTTCTTCTAACTTTTAAAGCTCCTATTTTTGCCCAATAATTTTTTTATGAACTATTTAATAAATCCATTACTTATTTTCGCTTATTGAGTTTTAATTAAACCACTTTTTTTTATATTTCTTTTTATTTAATTTATTTAAAAATAGCAGGTTGCTACAATGACCATTGCCATAAAAGTGAGCAAAGGCCAACCTCATGGTACCGGAGCTATCCCTGATACACTTGAATATTCTTGCAGTACAAGTATTATAATTCTTATCGCTGCAGCTTCTCTCTGCTCCTCTTAATTATGGTACCTTCAAAATAGAACTATGAGACTTACAGCTAGTAAGACTAACAATTTTTAGTAATAGCAAGAACATAGATAGATGTCTGGCGGAGCTTTCAAAAAAGGAATACATTTAAAAAAACAAAGATATATAAGGCAACGTGATAGGTGGTATACAAATTCATGAAACTCGAGAATGTGCTACATAGGACAGAATGAAGAAATAGAGAAATAAAAAAAGCATCCTGAGGATGTTCCTCGGCAAATGTCAACTCCATGATTCGAGTGTCTTGGAGCTGCTAATATATGTATCCACTCTTGTGGGGCAAATACTTATAGTAACTTGGTGTAACTTTGCATCTATGTGCCAACCCACAATAATCTTGTATTTCCATAAAGAGCTAACAAACAGAATGTTACCCCAATTATAAAAAATCACAAATTGTAGATGTTGCGACAAATTGCCGCAATTTAAATAAGCACCAAGAGCACATTTTTGCCCACCAATATCACCTTCCTCATTTCCAATATTCAACATGTAGTTCAACAAAATTCTCAAGACATTCAAATAAGCACATTTGCATGAAATAAACCACATCAAGAAGACATATAACATTGAATGGTGAAATCATCAAAATGGTAGATGAAAAGTGATTTTTTTTCCCTTTTAAGAGTCTCGTATCTTATGCATTCACTGAAAATACCAGGGTTTTTCTTGAGGTCCCATATGAGCTCTGAACTTCTGAAATTATAAGGGCTTAAAGGAAACACTTAGCTTAAAATGGGCTAGTTTGTAAAACTTGTAAACATAAAGGGAACTGATGCGATATGTAATATAACAAGAGACAAAATATGTGAAACTAGATGACCTTAAAAAAAAGATCCTTGTAGTAAATCACTTGAACAAATATAAAAAGATTTACAAAGTGAAGTCAATATGTGTAACGACCCAAGAATCCGATACCCGGAACTCTCCAAGTACCCGACTCTTGGACCGCCACCCATGGATCTGAAGACCTAGAAGAATTAAGAAATATGTCTAGTGAGATGTACAACAAGTTACAATAGCAAAGTAATTAAACAAATGCAACAACGGAAAAGAAAATATACTCAATGTCAAAGATAATAATTCAAGTGCAAAAGGAAATACTAACCATTTCTAACGTTGCTGACAACAAGCAGCACAACGCTGACCGTCCAAACACAAGCACTGACTCTCGTGAACTCAAACCTAGAAGGAAGTAAGGGGAATGATCTTCACGAATGATGTTCAGTAGGGAACCCAACCTCCCACCAGTTCGAACAGTGGAAACAATAACAATGCAGCTAAACTAAGCAGGAAGAGATAGAGTACTACAATAACCAATCAATTACACTAAACATGAAACGACAGTAACTCAAGTAAGCAGAACTAATAACAGAGTAAGTAATATAACAATTTAACAACTGAGTAGGTACTAAAGTAAACAAACATAAAGGTACACTAGTCGACAAGTACCGCCAACTTGGCACAACTACACACAGTCTCAACCTCAGTAAGCACACTCTAAGCACACCACGAAACTACACAAATAGACGTCAATGGTCAGATGGTCAAGTGCGCCCACCGACGTCTTATCGCTCAACCTCTAGTCCTGGTCTCCCCTCCTGTCACAGTGGGATGTGTGGAAAAATAAAACCACAAGCCGTAGTTTCGCCAGACTACGATTCCACACCAGTCCTCTCGACACGACTCCAGAATCATGCAAGGCGAGGCACTAAGAACATAATAGTTGGACCGCAATGCGACCCTCCAAACTCCACGAAACATGGACCAACTAAGAAAGCTATGAAAACGAGTTGATGCCACTATCCAACACCGTTTTCCCCTTCATCTGGAGAAACGCTCGATAGATGCACTTGTGGCTCGGAGACCACCCTCAACGAGCCCACGAGGATGGAGGTCCTGGGGAACGGTAACAACCCAAAAGCACACCATGCACTCGGACAAGCCCTCAAGGACTGCAACACTAAATGAAAACTAGTAAGGTACAATGATGGGAAGTCAGCACAAGTGTCATGAGTACGAAATGGAAACTCGGTGCGGAAACAGATCCGCTAAAGTACCTGACTGACGATCAACCTTGAAAAGCTTGTATTGCCACTCCGGACAGTTGGTCGGCCCTCAGAACTCACCCCACGGGTTCCGAAAATCTCAACGCAATTGTCCGGGTCAACAGGTCAAATGGCTCTGTCGGCCTGGTCAAAGCCGACCCTGGCGGGCTTAAATATCGAGGAACCCGAGACGACAATCGTCAACTCTGGGCTGACTCACTGGCACAGCCGGAACAACCCCAACGCTTAAAACGAAGCAAAAAATAGACTCTAAAAGGCCCAAAAGGACCCAAGAACCCTACCCAGCGCATTGCGCCATAGACAGGTCTGCCAGACCCTCAGTGCAATGTGTCGGCAAGGCAGTGGCTGGCACATTGTGCTAGCCGACCATGGGCTGGCGCACTGCACCAGCCCCCACATTCCATCCCTCCCCCGATACCCTATCTCTGTGACAAGGAGGGGAGGAGGGGAAGGGGAAGAGGAGGGGTGCTATCGACATAGCCCGCCGATAGTGGGGGAGGGGCGCCAGCCACTGTCGACCCCTCCCTAGCCATTGCCAACCATCGGGAGAGAGCGAAAGGGAAAGAGAGAGAGAGGGAGTGGAGAGAGAAGGGGGGAGAAAATGGCAACACACAGGGGGAGGGGGGTCCATCCGTCGCCACAGAGGGAGAAGGGGTCCCTGCCTCGGTAGTAGGACCCACCGACGTCCCCAATGGCAACAACACGCTCTCTGGCCACTGCTGCCGGCGTCCCCACCGTGCCCATTGTCGACGTTGCCGGCCGGGAGAACTAGTAGTTCCAGATTCCTCTCGCTTGTGTGGGTTAGAATGGGGTGATCAGCAAGAAGAGGCGCCGCCACAGCTCTGAGACCCTGATTCATAGCGGAATCCATGACGATGGGGGGAGGTAGCAACATCATCGGCGTCGGTGATGGGGGGAGGCAGCAGCATCATTGGCGATGGGGGAGGTAGCAACATTGCCAGCGATGTGGGGTGAAATTGGGAGAGAAAGGGGCAGCGGAAAGCCCTACATGTCCCTGGAATTGAGATTTTTTCAAACCCTTTAAGGCACCCAATAGATAGACCCTATCAGACCCATTAAATAAATATAATAAAAAAGATGGATCCAGACCCATCCATATATTTAATATTGGGTAAAGACTGTACACTTTACCCTTTTTTTTTTACTGGTCCTATTCGGGTTTTGGGTAAATGGGTCTCATTTGACAGCTCTAGTTGGGAGGGTGGTAATCCTTTGTTGAGTCTAGAATCCCCAGCCTATGAATGTAAGAAATTGATTTAAAATCATATATTCAATAAAGAGATCCCTAGATTCACGAAAACTTAATGCGTGTTTAAGACAGAAAATTAAAAAACTATTATGCCACTCTGTAAATTTGTATTTAACAAAGCTTCCATCCTTTCTATACATGCTTGCGTCTCTCCCTCTCGAGCATGCATAGCCTCTATCTCTGCCTTTGCATTTTGAAGCTGAAGTGTTAAGTTCTTAACAGTTTCATTTGAGGTATTAGTCTACATATTATTTCACAAGATTCCTCTAGAGCATCCCAATCCATGTTTTCTTTCATATCCTCCATGATGGCCTTTGTAAACTACATCCAAAGTAGGAGACAACACACTTGGTTCAGAAATATTTATCAGCTCTCTTTAGGCACATGCTTCTTCGACCTTCTATTAGATAAAAAATTAAATCTATGTTTCAATGAAAGTTGCTTTCAAGAGTTCTAACAATTCCATAATATGTACTTACACACATAGCACAAGTATATTCATCTGGGTATTCTCCACTCTTTGTTCGATGGGCCTTGAGATATGTCCCGATTTTTGTATAATTGCCTCCCAATTTCTCACGCTATATTCAAAGAGAAATAGTGAATAGAAAATTTTCAGAGCATGTATTTTGCTTACAACAAGCATGTTTAAAAATAGGGAAAATACATGTATTCACCTCATCTTGATTATGTCAAGCTATATATTTTGCCCCAAGTGTATGTGTTGGTCGATCCTCACTACGATTCCTTTTATTTCTTTCAGCCTCAGAGACATTATTGCCTCTTTCCCAAAACTTTAAAAGCAACTCACTACAAGAAAAAGCTCAAATAGCGGCCGACAATTTTGGTCACTATTCGGTCGCTAAATCAATTAGCGACCGAGTAGTGACCGAATAAGGACCGAATATGCTAGTGAAGAATTTTTTGTCACAATATTGTGACCGAAAATTTTCGTTCGCTATTCGGTCACTATATAGTGACCGAACTTTTTCAGTCGCTAACGTTTCAATCACTATTTTAGTCACTATATAGTGACCGAAATATTTTGGTCTCTAATATTGACCAATTATTTCGGTCACTATTTTGGTCTCTAAATAGTGTCTAAAATGGTGACTGGAAAGTTCAGTCGCTAACAGCGACTGAAAAAGTCCGGTCACTATTTCGGTCACTATAGTGACTGATATATTCGGTCGCTATTAGCAACCGAAAACGTTCAGTCACTATATAGTGATGGAAATAGTGACTGATATTTTTAGATGCTAATCGGTCTCTATTTTTTCATTTTTTTAAATAATACACATTTCCTAAAAAAATAACTTGTGCATAGAATAAAAATAAAAACTATCCACTATGACAAACATCAACAATAATATAAAATGTCCACAATAACACATAAAATATCTATAACAATGAAAAACAAATCATGGATCCTCGTCGTCCTCATCCTCGTCTCCTCCGACACCACTAGATGAAGGAACCTACAATAAATATTTAACATAAAATCAAAATTAAATACTATAAGAAATAAATTATTAAAAATTTTAAACTAAGTTTGAACTCCCAAACCTAAGTTCTTTCTTTTTAAACTAAACTAAACTAACTTACTTAATGTAAATTTGAGTGCCGGGCTCAAACCAGAAGTCCGAAATAAACTCCGTCAGTTTTCACAGGTCACAATAATCGCCCTGACCGTGTTGGAACAAACCAGAGGCCGATCAGATTAATATTTCTAATTTTGGACTCCCAAACTTAATTTCTTCCTTTATAAACTAAACTAACATGCTTGATGTGAATTTGAGCACCAAGCTCAAACTCAGAATCCGATTTGAACTCCGTCAGTTTCGACAAGTTACACTCATCGCCCTGGCCGTACTGGAACAAACCGGAGGCCGATCGGATTAGTATTTATAATTTTACACCCTCAAACCTAAGTTCTTCATTTTTCAACTAAACTAACTTGCTTAATATGAATTTGAGTGCCGAGCTCAAACCGGGAGTCTGAATTGAACTCCGTCAGTTTTCACAAGTCGCACTCATCGCCCTGGCCGTGCTGGAACAAATCGGAGGCCGATCGGATTAGTATTTCTAATTTTGGACCTCCAAAACTAAGTTATTCATTTTAAAACTAAACTAAACTAAACTAACTTGCTTAATGTGAATTTGACTGTCGAGCTCAAACCAGGAGTCCGAATTGAACTGCGTCAGTTTTCACAATTCACACTTATCGCCCTAGCAGTGCTGGAATAAACCGGAGGCCGATCAGATTAGTATTTCTAATTTTGGACCCCCAAACCTAAGTTTTTTATTTTTAAACCAAACTAAACTAAACTAACTTGCTTAATGTGAATTTGAGTGCCTAGCTCAAACCGGGAGTCTGAATTGAACTCCGTCAGTTTTCACCAGTCACACTCATCGACCTAGCCATGTTGGAATAAAACAGGGGTCGATCATATTACTATTTCTAATTTTGGACCGCCAAACCTAAGTTCTTCATTTTTAAACTAAAATAAGATAAACTAAACTAATTTGCTTAATGTGAATTTGAGTGTCGAGCTCAAACCGGATGTCCAAATTGAACTCCGTCAGTTTTCACAAGTCACACTCGTCACCCTGGCTGTGCTGGAACAAACTAGAGGCCGATTGGATTAGTATTTCTAATTTTGGACCCCCAAACCTAAGTTCTTCCTTTTTAAACTAAACTAACTTGCTTAATGTGAATTTGAGCGCCGAGCTCAAACCCAGAGTTCGATTTGAAGTCCGTTAGTTTCCACAATTCACACTCATTGTCCTAGCTGTGCAGGAACAAATCGGAGGTTGATCGGATTAGTATTTCTAATTTTTGACCCCCAAACCTAAGTTTTTCATTTTAAAACTAAACTAAACTAACTTGCTTAATGTGAATTTGATTGCTGAGGTCAAATCGGAAAGTCCGAATTGATCTCAGTCAGTTTTTAAAACTCACACTCATCGCCCTGGCCGTGCTGGAACAAATTGTAAGCCGATCGAATTAGTATTTCTAATTTTGGACCTCCAAAGCTAAGGTCTTCATTTTTAAACTAAACTAAACTAAACTAACTTGCTTAATGTGATGTTGAGCGCCGAGCTCAAACCGGAAGTCCTAATTGAACTCCGTCATTTATAACACGTTATACTCATCGCCTTGGACGTGCTGGAATAAACCGGAGGTCGATCGGATTAGTATTTCTAATTTTGTACACTGAAACTTAAGTTCTACATTTTTAGACTAAAGTAGCTTGCTTAATGTGAATTTGTGTGTCAAGCTCAAATCGGTAGTCCGAATTGAAGTCTGTCAGTTTTCACAAGTCACACTCATCGCCCTGACCATGTTGGAATAAACCGAAGGCCGATCCGATTAGTATTTCTAATTTTTCACCCCTAATCCTATATTCTTCTTTTTTAAACTAAACTAAACTAACTTGCTTAATGTGAATTTGAGTGCCGAGCTCAAACCGGGAGTCCGAATTGAACTCCGTCAATTTTCACAAGTCACACTCATCGCCCTAGTCGTGTTGGAACAAACCGGAGGCCGATCGGAATATTTTTTCTAATTTTGGACCTCCAAACCTAAGTTCTTCATTTTTAAACTGAACTAAACTAAACTAACTTGCTTAATGTGAATTTGAGTGTCGAGCTCAAATCGAGAGTCCGAATTGAACTCCGTCAGTTTTCACAAGTCACACTCATCGCCCGGGTCGTGCTGGAACAAACCGAGGCTGATCGGAATAGAATTTCTAATTTTGGACCTCCAAACCTATGTTCTTCATTTTTAAACTAAACTTACTTGCTTAATGTGAATTTGAGTGCCGAGCTCAAACCGGAAGTCCGAATTGAACTCCGTTAGTTTTCACAAGTCACACTCATCACCCTAGGCGTGCTGAAACAAATCGGAGGCCGATCGGATTAGTATTTCCAATTTTGGACCCTCAAAGTTAAGTTCTTCATTTTAAAACTAAACTAACTTGCTGAATGTGAATTTGAGTGCCGAGCTCAAACCGAACGTCCGAATTGAACTCCGTCAGTTTTCAAAAGTCACACTCATCGCCCTAGTCGTGCTGGAACAAACCGGAGGTCGATCGGATAAGTATTTCTAATTTTGGACCCTCAAATCTATGGTTTTTCTTTTGAAACTAAACTAACTTGCTTAATGTGAATTTGAGTGTCAAGCTCAAACTCGGAGTCCAATTTGAAGTCTGTGAGTTTCCACAAATCACACTCATCGCCTTGGCCATGCTAGAACAAATAAGAGGTCGATCGGATTAGCATTTCTATTTTTTGAACCCTCAAACGTAAGTTCTTTGTTTTTCAACTAAACTAACTTACTTAATGTAAATTTGAGTGCTGAGCTCAAACCGGGAGTCCGACTTGAACTCTGCCAGTTTTGAGAAGTCACGTTTATCGCCCTGACTGTGCTGGAATAAAGCGGAGGCCGATTGGATTAGTTTCTTATTTTGGACCCCGAAACCTAAGTTCTTCATTTTCAAACTAAACTAAACTAAACTAATTTTATTAATGTGAATTTGAGTGTCGAGCTCAAACCAGGAGTCCGAATTGAACTCCGTCAGTTTTCACAAGTCACACTCATCGCCCTGGCTGTGCTAGAACAAACTGGAGGCCGATGGGATTAGTATTTCAAATTTTGGACCCTCAAACCTAAGTTCTTCATTTTTAAACTAAACTAAACTAAAATAACTTGCTTAATGTGAATTTTTGTACCGAGCTCAAACTGGGAGTCCAAATTTAACTCTGACAATTTTCGCAAGTCACACTCATCACCTTGGTCGTGCTGGAACAAATCGGAAGCCGATCGGATTAGTATTTCTAATTTTGGGCGCCCAAATCTAAGTTCTTCATTTTTAAACTATACGAAACTAAACTAACTTGCTTAATCTGAATTTGAGTGCAGAGCTCAAACCGGGAGTCACTACAAGAAAAAGCGGGATTACCGACGGACTGAATCCGTTGGAAATCCGTCGGTATTCCATCGGAAAAGGCGCCTTCCGACCGCTTTCCGTTCAACACTCGTCGGAAACTTTCCGTCGGAAATAATTGGTCAGAACTTTCCGACGGATGAAAATTTCGTCGGAATTCGGTCGAAAACCGATAGATTTCATCCGTCGGTAAAGGCGTCGTAGTTTGCCGACCGAAGTACCTACGGTCTTTAACCGTCGGTAATGTATATTTTCCGACGGATACTTATCGTCGGCCAATCTGTCAGTATTTTGCCGACGGACGTGCCGACGGTATTTTGCCGTCTGTAATTTATCAGTTCCGACGGATGCTTATCCGTCGGCCAATCCGTCAGTATTGTCCGACGGCATTACCGACGGTATTTTTCCGTCGGTAATTTATACTTTCCGACGGAAACGTAGCCGTCAGAAAATCCGTCAGAAAATACACATATATTTTTTTTAAATAAACAAATAAAAATACATTGCTACAATGTCAAACCTGCTACAATATTCATAAATTTAACAAATACTAACAATCAACATAAAATCATAAGATACAATAAATATAAATCATATAGCATAATGAATACAAAAATCAACATAGATCTGCTGGATCGTCTGCTGTCCCTGCCTCGTCATCGTCTAGAGCTGGATCCTATATAAAACAAATTAAAATGAGAAACATTAATAATAAATAAAAGAAATACAGTATTTTCAAAAATGAAATTTAAAACATGTGATTATTTCTCAAATTTATACAATAATATTTTTAGATCCATCATTTTCTTGGGTGTTTTTAGATCCGTCCTTTGAATGCCCAACCCAATCCGGGGATCCAAATTGGATACCGTCAGTATCTACACGTCACTTTAACCCACTGGTCATGTCGGAGAAAACGGCACGTCGATCCGATCCCTATTTAGGATTTTGGACCCCCGGGTTGTGTGTTTGAACTTTTTATATACTTGGGTGTTTTTAGATCCGTCCTTTGAATACCCAACCCAATCCGGAGATCCAAATTGGATTCCGACAGTTTCCACACTTCACATAACCCACCGGTTGTGTCGGAGAAAACGGCACGCCGATCCGATCCCTATTGGGATTTTGGACCCCCGGGTTGTGTTTTGACGCTTTAAATATATTGGGGTGTTTTTAGATCCGTCAATTGAACGTCCGAGCCAATCCGGGGATCCAAATTGGATTCCGTCAGTTCCCACACGTCACTTTAACCCACCCGGTAGTGTCGGAGAAAACACACGCCGATCCGATCCCTATTTGGGATTTTGGACCCCCGGGTTGCGTGTTTTGACCATTATATATGCTTGGCCGTGTTTTTAGATCCGTCCTTTGAAAGCCCAACCCAATCGGGGATCCAAATTGGATTCCGTCAGTTTCTACACGTCACTTTAACCCACCCGGTCGTGTCGGAGAAAACGGCACGTCGATCCGATCCCTATTTGGGATTTTGGACCCCCGGGTGTGTTTTGACGCTTTATATATACTTGGGTGTTTTTAGATCCGTCCTTTGAATGCCCAACCCAATCCGGGGATCCAAATTAGATTCCGTCAGTCCCACACGTCACTTTAACCCACTCGGTCGTGTCGGAGAAAACGGCACGCCGATCCGATCCCTATTTGGGATTTTGGACCCCCGGGTGTGTTTTGACGCTTTAAATATACTTGGGTGTTTTTAGATCCGTCAATTGAACGTCCGAGCCAATCCGGGGATCCAAATTGGATTCCGTCAGTTCCCACACGTCACTTTAACCCCCCCCGTCGTGTCGGAGAAAACGGCACGCCGATCCGATCCCTTTGGGATTTTGGACCCCCGGGTTGCGTGTTTTGACCATTTATATATGCTTGGCCGTGTTTTTAGATCGTCATTTGAATGCCCAACCCAATCCGGGGATCCAAATTGGATTCCGTCAGTTTCTACACGTCACTTTAACCCACCCGGTCGTGTCGGAGAAAACGGCACGTCGATCCGATCCCTATTTGGGATTTTGGACCCCCGGGTTGTGTGTTTTGACGCTTTATATATACTTGGGTGTTTTTAGATCCATCCATTGAATGCCCAATCCAATCCGGGGAACCAAATTTGATTCCGACAGTTCCCACACGTCACTTTAACCCACCCGGTCGTGTCGGAGAAAACGGTACGCCGATCCGATCCCTATTTGGGATTTTGGACCCCCGGGATGTGTTTTGACACTTTAAATATACTTGGGTGGTTTTTAGATCCGTCAATTGAAGTCCGACCCAATCTGGGGATCCAAATTGGATTCCTTCAGTTCCCACACGTCACTTTAACCCACCCGGTCGTGTCGGAGAAAACGGCACGCCGATCCGATCCCTATTTGGGATTTTGGACCCCCGGGTTGCGTTTGTTTGACCATTTATATATGCTTGGCCGTGTTTTTAGATCCGTCCTTTGAATGCCCAACCCAATCCGGGGATCCAAATTGGTTTCCGTCAGTTTCTACACGTCACTTTAACCCACCCGGTCGTGTCGGAGAAAACGGCACGTCGATCCGATCCCTATTTGGGATTTTGGACCCCCGGTTGTGTGATTTGACGCTTTATATATACTTGGGTGTGTTTTAGATCCGTCCTTTGAATGCCCAACCCAATCTGGGGATCCAAATTGGATTCCGTCAGTTCCCACATGTCACTTTAACCCAGCCGGTTGTGTCGGAGAAAACGGGACGCCGATCCGATCCTATTTGGGATTTTGGACCCCCGGGTTGTGTGTTTGACACTTTAAATATACTTGGGTGTTTTTTGGATCCGTCAATTGAACGTCCGACCCAATCCGGGGATCCAAATTAGATTCCGTCAGTTCCCACACGTCACTTTAACCCACCCGGTAGTGTCGGAGAAAACGACACGCCGATCCGATCCCTATTTGGGATTTTGGACCCTTGGGTTGCGTGTTTTGACCATTTATATATGCTTGGCCGTGTTTTTAGATCCGTCCTTTGAAAGCCCAACCCAATCCGGGGATCCAATTGGATTCCGTCAGTTTCTACACGTCACTTTAACCCACCCGGTCGTGTCGGAGAAAACGGCACGTCGATCCGATCCCTATTGGGATTTTGGACCCCCGGGTTGTGTGTTTTGACGCTTTATATATACTTGGGTATTTTTAGATCCGTCCATTGAATGCCCAACCCAATCCGGGGATCCAAATTGGATTCCGTCAGTTCCCACACGTCACTTTAACCCACCCGGTCGTGTCGAGAAAACGGCACGCCGATCCGATCCCTATTTGGGAATTGGACCCCCGGGTTGTGTGTTTTGACGCTTTAAATATACTTGGGTGTTTTTAGATCCGTCAATTGAACGTCCGACCCAATCCGGGGATCCAAATTGGATTCCGTCTGTTCCCACACGTCACTTTAACCCACCCGGTCGTGTCGGAGAAAACGGCACGCCGATCCGATCCCTATTTGGGATTTTGGACCCCCGGGTTGCGTGTTTTGACCATTTATATATGCTTGGCCGTGTTTTTAGATCCGTCATTTGAATGCCCAACCCAATACGGGGATCCAAATTGGATTCCGTCAGTTTCTACACGTCACTTTAACCCCCCGGTCGTGTCGGTCGAGAAAACGGCACGTCGATCCGATCCCTATTTGGGATTTTGGACCCCCGGGTTGTGTGTTTTGACGCTTTATATATACTTGGTGTTTTTTTAGATCCGTCCATTGAATGCCCAACCCAATCCGGGGAACCAAATTTGATTCCGACAGTTCCCACGCCACTTTAACCCACCCGTCCGTGTCGGAGAAAACGGTACGCCGATCCGATCCCTATTTGGGATTTTGGACCCCCGGGATGTGTTTTGACACTTTAAATATACTTGGTTGTTTTTTAGATCCCAATTGAACGTCCGACCCAATCTGGGGATCCAAATTGGATTCCTTCAGTTCCCCCACACTTCACTTTAACCCACCCGGTCGTGTCGGAGAAAACGGCACGCCGATCCGATCCCTATTTGGGATTTTGGACCCCCGGTTGCGTGTTTTGACCATTTATATATGCTTGGCCGTGTTTTTAGATCCGTCCTTTGAATGCCCAACCCAATCCGGGGATCCAAATTGGTTTCCGTCATTTCTACACGTCACTTTAACCCACCCGTCGTGTCGGAGAAAACGGCACGTCGATCCGATCCCTATTTGGGATTTTGGACCCCCGGTTTGTGTGATTTGACGCTTTATTATACTTGGGTGTTTTTTAGATCCGTCCTTTGAATGCCCAACCCAATCCGGGGATCCAAATTGGATTCCGTCAGTTCCACATGTCACTTTAACCCAGCCGGTTGTGTCGGAGAAAACGGCACGCCGATCCGATCCCTATTTGGGATTTTGGACCCCCGGGTTGTGTTTTGACGCTTTAAATACTTGGGTGTTTTTTAGATCCGTCAATTGAACGTCCGACCCAATCCAGGGATCGAAATTGGATTCTGTCAGTTCCCACACGTCACTTTAACCCACCCGGTCGTGTCGGAGAAAACGGCACGCCGATCCGATCCCTATTTGGGATTTTGGACCCCCGGGTTGCGTGTTTTGACCTTATATATGCTTGGCCGTGTTTTTAGATCCGTCCTTTGAATGCCCAACCCAATCCGGGGATCCAAATTGGATTCCGTCAGTTTCTACACGTCACTTTAACCCACCCGGTCGTGTCAGAGAAAACGGCACGTCGATCCGATCCCTATTTGGGATTTTGGACCCCCGGGTTGTGTGTTTAGACGCTTTATATATACTTGGGTGTTTTTAGATCCGTCCTTTGAATTCCCAACCCAATCCGGGGATCCAAATTGGATTCCGTCAGTTCCCACACGTCACTTTAACCCACCGGTCGTGTCGGAGAAAACGGCACGCCGATCCGATCCTATTTGGGATTTTGGACCCCCGGTTGTGTTTTGACGCTTTAAATATACTTGGGTTTTTTAGATCCGTCATTGAACGTCCGACCCAATCCGGGGATCCAAATTGGATTCCGTCAGTTCCCACACGTCACTTTAACCCACCCGGTCGTGTGAGAGAGAAAATGGCACGCCGATTCGATCCCTATTTGGGATTTTGGACCCCTGGTTGCGTGTTTTGACCATTTATATATGCTTGGCCGTGTTTTTAGATCCGTCCTTTGAATGCCCAACCAATCCGGGGATCCAAATTGGATTCCGTCAGTTTCTACACGTCACTTTAACCCACCCGGTCGTGTCGGAGAAAACGGCACGTTGATCCGATCCCTATTGGGATTTGGGACCCCGGGTTGTGTGTTTTGACGCTTTAAATATACTTGGGTGTTTTTAGATCCGTCAATTGAACGTCCGACCCAATCCGGGGATCCAAATTGGATTCCGTCAGTTCCCACACGTCACTTTAACCCACCCGGTCGTGTCAGAGAAAAGGCACGCCGATTCGATCCCTATTTGGGATTTTGGACCCCTGGTTGCGTGTTTTGACCATTTATATATGCTTGGCCGTGTTTTTAGATCCGTCCTTTGAATGCCCAACCCAATCCGGGGATCCAAATTGGATTCCGTCAGTTTCTACACGTCACTTTAACCCACCCGGTCGTGTCGGAGAAAACGGCACGTTGATCCGATCCCTATTTGGGATTTTGGACCCCCGGGTTGTGTGTTTTGACGCTTTATATATACTTGGGTTTTTTAGATCCGTCTTTTGAATGCCCAACCCAATCCGGAGATCCAAATTGGATTCCGTCAGTTCCCACACGTCACTTTATCCCACCCGGTCGTGTCGTAGAAAATGGCACGCTGATCCGATCCCCATTTGGGATTTTGGACCCCCGGGTTGCGTGTTTTAACCATTTATATATGGTTGACCGTGTTTTTAGATCGGTCCTTTGAATGCCCAACCCAATCCGGGGATCCAAATTGGATTTCGTCAGTTTCTACACGTTACTTTAACCCACCGGTCGTGTTGGACGCCCGGCCCAATCCTAAGTATATGAAATTAATACTAATACTGACCTGAGCTGCTGGCTGTGTGGGGTGTACTCCCTGCATTATTGACATGAACTGCTGAACCATATCGCTGAACTGCGTCTGTAGCTGTAGCCGCTGCGTCTCTATCTGTACCTGCTGTGCCTGTAGCTGTACCCGCTGCGTCTTTAGCTCTTCCCGCTGCGTCTGTAGCTCTGTACGTAGCTCCTCCCGAATGATGCCTCTAATGTCCTCTAACCACTGACGGGCGGCGCAGAAGATGAACTCGCGTGTGCCGGAGAAGCGATCGAACTGGCATATGAGGACAACACTCGATGAGTATCCAGGCTGTCCCCAAGCCGTACACTCGACCCTTCCTCGGCACTCCCGCTGCCTCGACCCAAGCGTCCGCATCCAAATCTGGTGGGGAGTGCCCTCTGTGTAGCGCTCCGCCATCGTCCTGTCGTACCTCTCCTGTAAAATAATTTAAAATTAAATTATTGAAAACAAATTACTTTAATATCATAATTGAATTCATAATTTAAAGCTTGACTTACAGCAATCGTGCGGGCACTCTCGGTAACATAGTCATCCGTCCCCTTCCGCTTATGAGTCCGGTCAAATAACTCGCGGAAAGTAGGGGCACACTCCAGGTCGTGATGCTTAGAATTCAACAAAATTAGTTAGTCTCACAATAATAATCCATATGTATATATGAATCGAACAATAAAATACTTACCAATTTTGACTGTGGGTCGCATAAGATACGGATCCACTAGTATGCACATTCTTCTCCGGTTGAGTTGCTCTGTTGCGTATTGCCGCCTGTGACCGCTGCTGCCATGGTCCAGCAGCCCAACGCGTGCAAAGGGACTCCCAATAGTCCGTCCGCTGCCAAACAGGGCCGTAATCCACCCAAGCCATAGGATCCCGGTTCCCTGTGGTCTTGATTGCCTTGTCCCGTGCCTCCCACATCGACTTTCTTAAATTAGTCTGGGCCGTAATCTCCCAGGCTCGAGCCCGAGGGAGATCCTCGGGTCTCGTGAACGCGAACCTCCGCTGTAAAGAAATAAAATTAATCAACGTTCTGCAATAAACCTAAATTAATAATAATTGAATAAATGACTTCAACTCTTCAAAAAATAAAAATACCGTAAACATGTCAAATAATAAATCCCAGACTGGCACCGGGAAGTCTCTCCATGCATCCACTGGTCCTGGAATATGTGCGTGGATCAACGTCGTAATATAGCGGGAAGCAGGACTGGGATCTATCTTCCCCCTGCAATTCCACATTAATTTTCTACATGAAATGTATATCCTAAATAACAAATACAGTAACACTGAGATGATGAACTTTACCCTGAGATCCAGCATGGTTGTCGTCCTGGTAGCTGAGGCCCCTCCTCAGCTGCTGGATGCTGGCTCTCCACCTCTGTTGAAAACAATTTAGTACACTTTTATTGTATAAATTGCAAGAGACCAACATACTAATCTATTGAAACATATGTTACCCCTTGTGGTGAGGAAGAAGACGAAGGTAGCGTGGACGGGGAAGCATTCCCTGCAAAATTTCATACACATTAGAAATTATGAATTTCAAATAAACAACATGTAGAAAATTACCTGTCGCTGGGACGACGGGCGTGGACGGGGAGGCATTCCCTGCAAAATTTCATACACATTAGAAATTATGAATTTCAAATAAACAACAATATAGAATTTACCTGTCGCTGGGACGACGGGCGTGGATGGGGAGGCAGTCCCTGCAAAATTTCATACACATTAGAAATTATGAATTTCAAATAAACAACAATGTAGAAATTACCTGTCGCTGGGACGACGGGCGTGGACGGGGAGGCATTCCCTGCAAAATTTCATACACATTAGAAATTATGAATTTCAAATAAACCAATATAGAAAATTACATGTCGCTGGGACGACGGGCGTGGACGGGGAGGCAGTCCCTGTAAAATTGTATGTACGTTAGTTCTCGTGAAATAATATAAACAATATAACCCATATGGTTTTTTGTGTACATATGCATATACCTGTCGCGGACCTGGAGGCAGACGTGGACGCGGAGGCAGTCCCTCTGCAACGGACGTGGCAACCCTCCGACTGCGTCCTCCACGTACCATATCTCTATTGATACAATAAAGATATAGCAAGTCATCAGCACTAAATTTGAAGTAGCAATTTATTATGAACATGTAATGAACAACACACCAATTTCTTACAAAATATGCAGTATATTATCTATATTCATCATCAGATGCTGAAGACATGTTTAATTCAGCATCATCTTCATCATCATCCTGGAATTCATCCTCATCATCTTGGGAGTCTTCCTCCACATCAGACTCCACCTCCCGCTCAGCGACATTTGGGTCAACTTCTTCTTGTTCGTTATCCTTATGTAAGGAATTGTTTCATTTATATCATGACATTGTACTGCGTAGAGCTGCCAACTCTCGTGCGTCACTCCGATCTGATTGGAAAAGTTGTCATTAACACTTCGAGCTCATCATCAGTCGGGAGAAGCTCATACTCAGGGAATAGTCTTGATTTCACTCTACATGCAGCCCACCAATCTCTTATTTGAGGGATGTATATTTGAATAATAAACTTGTTGGGCTTGTGCCGCCAGGATGAATGGCTCATATGTACTCAATTTGGACTTATGCTTCACATCGATTAATCCATATGTTGTGTCATGACGAATAGATGTCGGGTCAAACCAATGACACTTGAACAGAAATACATTGTTGTCTTGTCCCAAAATTGCAGTTCAATGACTTCTTCGAGAATGCCATAATAGTCAATTTCATTTTCATTATAGGCACTTCCCTTCACACATACGCCGCTGTTCATCGTAGACTTATTCCGTCCATAATCTCTCGTGTGAAATCTGTATCCATTCACAATGTAGCTTGGATAGACACGTACAATCTTCGAGGGGCCAAACTAATCTGTTGTACTCTAGAATCGGGAATGAAGCCTTGTTCAACCTATTATGAGATAATAGACAAACATTGAATAAATGACTTCAACTCAGTCTGCATAAAAACATAACACTTATGTTTCAAAATAATTAGACACATACTCGAGATCTTAACCAAGTAGGAAAAGACTTCTCCCGTTCCTTTTCAACCTGCACGTCAGTTAGACGTGGATTCTGTCGCAATATGACCAGTCAAACTCTCTGCAATGTAAATGTCACACAACCGTTAGGTTCTGCAGTAATGCACGCATGATGAGAATAAGCGTGGAGAGCTTACTGAATGTAAGGGTCTAGTTCTTCGCAATTCATGAACACGTAGATCTCCACAGCTACCAACTCTCTGTCTTGGAGTGCGCGAGTAGATGAAGATCCGAATGCCCGTCCGGCACACTAATACAGAGAGTCGGTCTGACACCTCAGAATCTCCACCATCATCATTACGTGGAGGTTGAGTGCGTCGGGTTCGTATTTCGTGTCAAAGTACATCGAACAGAAGTTCGATATCTCCTCAATGAGGTACGCCTGAGTAATGGAGCCCTCAACTGTGCTTTGTTACGGACTTTCATCTTAAGATCGTGCATGCACCTACGACAATAATTCAAATGCATACATAAGTAATATAAAAGATCGTCGTAATGGCAATAAATTGAGATGTAGAAATATACCTCTCAAACGGATACATCCATCGAAATTGTACTGGTCCTCCGACCCTTGCCTCATATGGTAAATGGATGATCAGGTGCTCCATTGAATCAAAGAATGCTGGAGGAAATATCTTCTCTAATTTGCAGACTGTCTGAATTATATTTTGCTCTATATTTTGCAAGTCATGAATTTTGAGTTCTGATGCAGATAAAATCCTGAAGAATGACTCAGCTCAGTCATTGCTCCCCATATTTGTTTCGGCAACAACTCACGAAAAGCAAGAGCCATCAGTCTTTGCATGAAAACATGGCAGTCATGACTCTTCATTCCGTATATTTTCCCTCGTTGACATTTACACAACGCGCAATATTCGAGACATATCCATCCGGAAATCTCAATTGCTTTAACCATTGCAACACTTCCTTAATCTGTCTGGCCCAAGCACATATGCAGCTTTAGGTTGCACCACTTTTCCTTGAACATTTGTAGCTCTAGTTCTGGACGTTTGCAAAGTACTTTCAAATCGACCCGTGCCTTGACGTTATCCTTCGTTTTACCTTTGACGTCCATAACTGTGTTGAACACATTATCAAAACATTCTTCTCTATATGCATGACGTCTAGGTTATGACGTATCAAAAGTGTTGACCAATAAGGCAATTCCCAAAAAATGCTTTGCTTCACCCAATTGATCCTTCCCAAAGCCAGGGATTTGTCGGTACTACCAGCCAGTTGTGTTACAGTCAGTAAGTTCTGGACCCGCCTCGCCATATTTCCACCAGACACCCGTTCCATATCTACCTCCTCCATCACAGTTGTATTTTTAATAAAAATCCTTTTGCTTTCGGAAAGATGGTCACTGGGTAGAAACCGCCGATGACAATCGAACCAACAAGATTTCCCCCAGATTTCAACACAAATGATTTAGAATCCTCCATGCAATAAGGACATGCCAACCTCCCATGTGTGCTCCAGCCAGATAACATGCCGTAGGCTGGAAAGTCACTTATTGTCCACATTAATGCAGCCTTCAGATTGAAATTCTGTTTTCTGGATGCATCATAAGACTGCACACCATCTGACCATAACAATTTCATCTCATCAATCAACGGTCTGAGATATATGTCTATATTCTTTCCTGGACTTTTTGGACCTAGAATCAGCAATGAAAGGAACAGATTCTCACGCTTCATGCACATCCTGGCGGAAGGTTATACGTGTTAAGAATACTGGCCAACATGAGTAAGATGCCACCGAGCCTCCGAAGGATTGAAACCATCTGTGCATAAACCAAGCCGTACGTTGCGTGGATCCCGTGAGAAGTAAGGATGAGTACGGCTAAAATGAGCCCAAGCTTCACCATCGGCAGGATGACTCATTTCACCTTCGTCGCGATGGACTCTTTCCGCATGCCATGTCATATGTCCAGCTGTCCTCGAGGACATGAACAATCGCTGCAATCTGGGTGTGATAGGAAAGTACCGCAATGACTTATACGAACATCCTTCTGCTTTGACTTGTCCCCTCTCTTGGGCTTGAACCTATCATGCTTACAAATACAGCATGATGTCTTATCTGCATCCTCTTTGTAGTACAGCACAGTGATTCGGACATGCATCAATTTTCATAAAACCAGCCCCAAATCATTCACCATCTTCTTCGCACGGTAAAAGTCAGCAGGTAACCTCTCTGATTGAGGAAGCATGCTCTTGACCAGTAAGAGAACGGTCAAAAAACAACTCTCGCTCATATGAAATTCAGATTTCAAATTCAATAGCTGCGACACTGCAGACAACCGTGTATGCTTCTCACAACCATCCCATAATGGCTCATCAGCATCTCGAAGTAACTGATAAAATCTCTGAGTTGTATCATTCGGCACTTCTTCATTTGTTTGATCTTCATGAATATTGAACTCCGGACCAGCACATCGACAACCATGTCTACGTACGTACTTGTGGAGGCAAAGTAATTAGCTGGTGCAGACGACTGAATATTCAACTCACCATGACACGACCATAACTCATAATGGCCAACAAATCCTCTCGTATACAGATGATGCTGCACATCCCATGTCGATATCCACTTTCTGTTCTTACAAGCCGAACACGGACATCGAATGTTACCCATCGGATCGACTACTACTGAGGAATTACTCAATGCAAACTGAATAAAACTCTTTAAACTCCTCGGTGACAACTCCATTCACCATTCCACGGTACATCCATGACCGATTCTCATAAGCATTTTTCCTACACAGATTAAATGTCATGTCACAAGTTAAAATCCAACAGACCCTCACATCGTTCGAGTAAGTCAAAATGAATAGGTAGGATATATTATTAAGATTATCACTTTTTACCCATCTGTGAATATTTGATCGCACTCAGATGACCATTTACTATGTGTTTGTATTATTTGCTGAAAATTTCGGCAGCATCTCCTCACACCTCTCCGATATACCAAAATTTTTATTGATTTAGATATTTTCTTAAACACTTACTAATAAGTGGTTAAGAAAATATTCTAAATCAATAAAGGTATATCAGAGAGGAGTGAGTAGACGCACCCGAAATTTTCAACAAATAATACAATCACATAATAAATGACCACCTAACTCCGATCAAACATTCACAGACTGTCCAAAACGGGACAATTCAAGACTTTGAGTTAGATATACACGTTCTCATTATTGAAAATAAGACTCGTGCACATCAATCTCAAAGTCTTGAACGGGAATGTTCATTGACACGGGCTTAACACGCTCTCGTGATGTGTGTGCAGTGAAAAATTACTATACATACATACATGAAATTTCAAACGCACATGAATATGAAATGAATATGAAATCAAAATCATGCATGTGAACAAGTCCAATGATAAACAAAATTCACACATTTTGAACATGAATTGCATTAA